>MU628235.1:31943-177933 GCA_025688815.1 Aspergillus carlsbadensis
TGTCGACCGTTTCATATTTTGACGCCACTTTCAGAGCCATCTATGTATTCTATTCGGTTTAGGCGTGGGATAGGATACCAACTAGTCGGGCGTCCTAGGTGTTAACTCCGAAAATGATTTAGAAGCTCACTAGAGTGACAACATTAATGCTGAAGATTTGTTCTCCTTCGATCTATATCCATTTCCCATATACAATACAATGTAGATCTTGACCCGCAAAACCGGAAGTCGCTGAAGGTATGAAGATAGTAGACAGCCTATCGGTATGGACGAGTGTCCTCTTTCGATAGGGTGTGAGAACGGCCAACGGAGCTTCCTCCTCAGAATTGCCGGTCAAATTGTTCATGATATTATCGTACACGTCCGATAATGTGTGGTGTTTCGAGATAATATGTAGTATTTCCCAGCTAAGCAACAGCAAAAGTGATATCAAATCCGACAAACAACTTCACCCGTTTCCAAGCCGGCGGATTTACTCGTCATCGTAGCCTTGCGGGATAACTCGAGGTCCTTGCGGAACTATCGCGGGAAGAACGTAGTGGTTAGCCAACCAAGCGCCTTAATTGTTCAGAGCTAACAGAGAGCACAGCATCAAGAAGCCGTATATGCTGTATCAGCACTGCACTTACCAGGATATGTCAATGGGATAGGCTCTGGGTCGACGTCTCCGAAGAAGCGGCGGATCGGGGGAAGAGAGACCAGCATGACGGGGCCGGTGGAGCCAATGACGAGGGAGTAGAAGATAGCCGGCTTCTCGTGGGAGGCCCAACGGAGGTATCGGAGGGGAGTAGACCAGAACTGAGGGGTAGTCATTGTTGCGACGCGGTACGAGGACAAGAAAGAATTTGCGGGATATCCGAGGCTGGAGGGGCGGAATGCGCGGATTCGGGGTAAGTCGTCAATTGGACGGGCCGGCGAGGTAGGATGCAATTGGAGTTCCTCAGAATGGTGGTAGAAGACGACGCTGAGCGAGTGCGCTGCTAGATCGAGGGGAACTGAGCAGGTGAGGTGAGGTCGAAAGTGACGACAAGTCCGGACCGAAGTTCAACCAAGGCGGCAGATTAGAGTGAGGTCTTGGCACTCCGTCCAAACACGTCGCCCACTTGGAGCGGACTTACGCAGGCTATCTATATCCTACTTCTTCGACAACTGCGGTTCTCTAGGTTTTTTTTCTTTCATCTTCTGGTGTAATTCTTCTCGATCGCTTTATTGTCGGTCCGCTGTGCGGAAGCTTCACAATGCGGTGGTGTCCGTCCCTTATGCTCTTTGGCTTCTTGGCCGCTGTCAATGCTTTGAGTAGTTCGGGGAATCGATTGCTTGTTGTTTTGGAAGATTCGGCAGAGAAGGGGCTATACTCTACGCTGTGGGGTGATCTAGAAGGTACGGCGATGTCTAATTTATGTAAAATTGGTTGAATGCTTGCTAATTGCCCTGCTTGACAGCTCGGGGTTACAATCTCATATTCGAATCTCCCAAAAATGAGCAGCTTTCCTTGTTCGAACTTGGAGATAGAGCATACGACCATGTTCTCCTCCTCCCTCCCAAGTCAAAAGGTGCGCCCGTAGGCCCGCTAGCGATGGAATGATAAATGTGGACAGGCAATTGACTGTTAGCAGGCTTCGGACCGTCGTTAAGCCCTAAGAACCTCGTCGACTTCATTGACAGCGACGGCAACGTTCTCCTCGCTCTCTCCGGAAAGTCCACAACCCCCAGCGCCGTCAGTTCTCTTCTCCTCGAGTTCGACCTCCACCTTCCTTCTGACCGTTCCTCCGTCGCGGTCGACCACTTCAACTACGATACCATTTCTGCCTCCGAGAAGCACGATGTTCTCGTCCTCGAGCGCCCTGGCAAGCTTAGGCCCGATACCAAGGACTTCTTTGGCGGCGAGGGCGTTTTGGCGATTCCTAGCGCTAGCCCTCACACTCTCGGCGACACCTCTCTCCTTGCGCCTATTCTGCGCGCCCCCGCAACGGCCTACAGCTACAACCCGAAGGAAGATGCGGGCTCTGTCGAGGAGGTCTTTGCGACTGGCTCTCAATTGGCACTTGTATCGGCCCTGCAGGCCAGGAACTCTGCCCGCTTTACTCTGCTGGGATCCGTGGAGAGTTTGCAGGACAAGTGGTTTTCCGCTAGCGTCCAGGCACCAGGTGGTAAACAGGTTGAGACAGCAAACCGAGAGTTTGCGAAGCAGCTGACTGCCTGGACATTTAAGGAAACTGGTGTTCTTAAAGTCGGGAAGATTGAACACCATCTAGCCAAGGATGACCTTACCGTGGAAGACTTGAACCCTACAATCTACCGGGTCAAGAACGACACCGTATGTTACTCTATACGCCCAATCCTACACTTTTACACACACTAATCCCAATCTAGGTTTTCACCATCGAGGTTTCTGAATATGCCCATGACAAATACATCCCCTTTGAAGTCCCCGCAAACGACGCCCTCCAGCTCGAATTCACCATGCTCTCCCCCTTCCACCGCCTGAACCTCACACCGACAAAACAAACGGAGAACAGCACCGTGTTCAGCACGCAGTTCACTGTCCCCGACCAGCACGGCATCTTCTCCTTCCGCGTCAACTACAAGCGACCCTTCCTCACCACCATCGAGGAGAAGCACGAAGTGACCGTCCGCCACTACGCACACAACGAGTACCCGCGCAGCTGGAAGATTAGCGGCGGTTGGGTGTGGATTGCGGGTCTTTGGTCTGTCATCGCTGGGTTCTTGGCCTTTGTGGTTGTTTGGCTGTACTCGGCACCTACTTCTGCCGCTGATGGGAGAAAGAAGACGCAGTGAGGAAGCTGTGGGTTTTCTTTCTTTTGTGTATTGTTTGAATGAATCTTTGTATGAACAGAGTAGAAAATATTGAAGATCAAATGGATGTTGAATTAGAATATCTTCGGTTGACCGCTTATGTGGCTTATTCATACCTGGTAAATGGTTATGCAAGTCCTTAGTAGACCAAATAGACCTGATATATACAATACTAATAATATACACTCCCAAGCTAAGAAAACATAAACTCCAACCCATGCTATAAGAGGAGTGAAACAAGCCAAAACTCCGGTAGAGCTCAGAGCAGAATGATGCTACAACTGCCGTGTCACGATGAAATCTTCCCATCTCCCATGCATACCCCCTCTTCCTCGATAGGTTAAACTCTCCATAATTGGGACTTCCTCATAGACCCCTCGTCTTCTCCGGATCCATCTGCACCTCATCCCCACTGATCTCCCTCACAGTCTCAAACGCCGGTTTACCTGCGTACAATTGCTGCGATGGGCCGGACTTGCCATCAACCTCCTTGTTCATCTGGAGGGGTGCGTTTCCGCGGAATCGTTTGCGCATGTCGATCAGGCCGCGTCTGTACGATTGAAAGAATGTTAGCTCTGATGAGCCTATTAAGCTCGATGGGGGTGATCGGGGAGGGGAAGAGGGCGGGACTGACTTGCACTCGCCGAAGCCTTTGCGGAGCTGTTGGCATTTAACCGGTAAATCGTCCGCGAGGGGCGCGCTGAGGCACTCGCGGGGTGTGTGGCGCTGGACCATGATGCAATCGGACTGTTGGAGACATTGGGCTAGGGCGTCGCCTATCGAAGAGCTGTTAGAGGGGTGGTTCTGCGTTGCGGAGTGTTGATCATGTCATGTGGTCGGCTGGCGGGGATATGTGTCCAGTATGCTTTGGGATCCGGGGGTATGGGCGAATAACTTACGCAACGCAGCGCAAGAGTTCGGCATTTTGGATGCAATGCGGCCAACGCCCTGAAGAGATCGGAGGCTGTGCGGAGATGAGTGGCCGAGATACAGACGCCTGCGATGCGGCGTGAGCTCCGCGGACAAAAATTCACTGGTCCAGTTCCTGAATTAGGTAAGCGTCATCACATGAAAATGACGGCCATGACGTCGCGGCTATTATTGCTCGAGGGTCTGTCGTCGCTTTTGGGAGCTCGAGGGAGATTTATTGTTTTCGGTCATTGCGCATTATGCACTTTCTTTTTGCTATAGCTTCTGGGGACTAGCTGCCCCTTAATAGCTGCTTTGTCAATATGGCCCGTGTACCAGTCATCGGGCGACTTTTCTGGTTCGAATACCTTGCGCTCTTCGGATCGTTGCTTTTGGTGCTGCTGGAATGGATAATCCATATAATCACCTTTTGCCTTCGTAAGTGACTGCATTTTCGTCCCTTTATGTACCAGGGTCTGACCTGAGATAGCTGAGCCGATCATCAATTTCTGCTACGAGCGGTCTAAGACCGTTTTCAACCTCGTCATAACCCCTGAAAACCCAGAGAAGCAGGGGGCAGAGAAACGGATCGCAAATGCGGTTGCCCAAGCCTCAGATTTCACAGAAATCTGCGCTATCTTTGGATATGAGGCAGAGGAACATATAGTCCATACCCAAGACGGGTATCTACTCGGCCTGCATCGGCTGCCTTATCGCAAAGGCGAGGAAGGGAAGCCCGTCAATCAGGGAGAAGGAAGCGTTAAGAAGAAGAAGGTCGTTTATCTCCATCATGGCTTGATGATGTGCAGTGAGGTCTGGATTTGTCTGACGGAAGAAGAGCGCTGTCTTCCATTCCAGTTAGTGGAGCGAGGATACGACGTTTGGTTGGGAAATAATCGAGGTAACAAATATTCCAAAAAGTCCACCAGATTCTCGCCGCTCTCAAATGAGTTTTGGGACTTTTCCATCGATCAGTTCGCCTTTCACGATATCCCCGACAGTATAAACTACATCCTCGAGTTGACATGCCAGTCCTCCCTGTCATATATTGGCTTCTCGCAGGGTACAGCCCAAGCTTTTGCCACTCTTTCTATCCACCCACAATTGAATCGGAAGATCGACGTCTTTGTGGCCCTTGCTCCTGCAATGGCACCTGCACGGATTTCAAATCCGGTTGTCGATTCCCTCATGAAAGCTTCACCGAACTTCATTTTCCTTCTCTTCGGCCGACGCAGCATTCTCAGCTCAACCACCATGTGGCAGACCATCCTCTACCCCCCGATATTCATGCGGATCATTGACACATCCCTTTCCTTCCTCTTCAACTGGAAGTGTAAGAACATCAGTCGGAGCCAAAAGCTCGCTGGGTATCTCCATTTGTTTTCTTTTACCAGCACCAAGTCTGTGGTACATTGGTTCCAGATCATCCGAAACAGGAACTTTCAGTTCTATGACGACGAGATCTATGCGCCATTCAGCATTGTGGCGAGTGAGCGATTTTATAAGCCTGTCAAGTATCCGACGAAAAACATCAAGACTCCCATTGTCTTGCTCTATGGGGGTAGTGACAGTCTTGTCGATATCGATGTGATGCAGAAAGAGCTTCCGCGTGGTACAACAGCTAAGATCATCCCAAAATACGAGCACTTGGATTTCCTGTGGGCCAGCGATGTGCCGCAGCTGGTCTTTGGCCATGTGTTCGAGGCTTTGGACCGATATAGCTCCACCAAGGGACTTGCGGATGGAAAAGCAAACGGCCTGGTCAAAGGTACCGGGAGACGTGTAGCGGCCTGAACCTAAATCTGCAGATGCAAGGAGTAATCAATGTTCCTGCCGGTGGCAGCGGGGCTAAAGTGATGCTAGCTTGGCTTCTTAATGAAAGCCATTCTTCTGATGTCTCTTGCATTCAGCATTGAACTTCGAGGTCCTCATTGTACAACGCATTGCATTAGGGCCTAAAGCGATGCTCCATGGATTCTGGCTGGGAGCAATCAGACCGACCTGGACAAAGGGCTATCGTCATGCTTGAACGCCATATGTCACATCGTCAAGGATTTTCGCGAAACGTTTTTGACCCACCACACTCCCTCTTATTTTGAATGGCATTCCTGTAAATATACTCTTGAATATGATGAGTAAGGCGCAATCGGAACGGTCCGCGTGGGGTCACAAAGATGATGCCTAAGTACATTTAGCTGAGTACACTGCGTAAGAATGGACCAGGGGTCTGGCTGAAAGAGATGAGAGATTAATGCATGGAGCTGATGTTTGCAAAAATTGTACTCCGTACCTGCTGAATGGAGGTTCATTTTCGCTTGCTTGGCCCAAGGTCCAGGAAGCTGATCCATCCTGGCAGCGTTGAGTTGTTCAGTCCCTGGGCTCAAGCCTGGCGATCATACGCTGATTGTCGGAGAGAGATCTCATGTCCGATGACGGTGGTGACAGATGCGTTGGTTCTGTTCCAGTAGGTAGCTAGTCTGAGCCACTGTGACGGGGAGGCATGAGAAGGAAGTCAAGGGTCGGATCCTTCCCAATCGGTCCAGGAGGTTTTCCCTCGTCGATGAGCGTGCTCGATTGCTTTTCACGGAGTATAGCGGCCGCCAATCTGCCCATCAGGCCTGGCAGCAAGAAAGTAGAGACTGAAGTCTTGAGGGGGAAATATGACATGGAAGGTGCCCTCTACTATTTATTCTCCACACACCGTTTTTTGACAATGTGATGTATTTCTCTCTCCATTCCAGCTCTACACTTTCATCGACTCTGTCTCCATTCTTAATCCGCCCCCTCCCTCTGATTCCAGGTTATTTCTGTGGTTATATTGACCGCATCTCCCACCCTGGTTCCATTTCTCGGCACCATCTCCAGTTCTCCAACTCCAGCCGAGTTAGAGTTTGTGGTCCGGAACAATTTGACTTCACCGCCATCCAGCGCTTCTCCGTATCTCGTTTGGACAGTTCCTCAGAAGGGAAAAGAAAAGAAAGCTAGAGAAGCTGGCTGCTGGGAGCAGAGCAAAAAGCAAATACGGCGCAGGCCCACGAGCAATTTGGGATATTGCATCATTGTCGGTGCAGCATCATCCTCCAGACCTACTTCAGCTTCCTCGGTCTCCGCCAGACCCAAGGCCCAAGAATTTAAACCCTTCCCAGCGCGCGCTCCCCACAAATCGTCAACAAACTAGTAACGGACTGCCCTTTCCTTCTTGCGACTGCCGGACTAACTGGAGTCGGCCTGGCCGTGCCTTCGCCCCCACCGGCACTCAATCGCGCTCGCTCCATCGAACTGGTCGACCGTTTGTTCGCTCCGCTGCATTATTTCGTTCTCGAACCTCTTACGGACGCACACTCTCGCTTCCCTCCGACCTCTGCCTTTTACTTTCCTCGCTTCTTTTCCCGCCTTAAGCGCCCCTTCCTTCCCACGACTACGCAATTGGTCGGCAATTGATTGATATCGAGACCGATGTAACGGATCGCGTGTCGTTATCCTTGCTCTTCTAGCTCACCCCCGCTCCTTTACCCCCGAACGACTCGGCCCACTGTCCGCCAGAAGATCCGACCATTGTCCGGGCCCTGCGCATTGCAACGGACCGACGAAGCTGCAGTTTCTCTGAATCCCAGAATCGATTGCGGATTATCGAGTTACTCGCCGCGAAAGCATTATACAGCAAGCAGCTGCAGACGCACTTGTTGGACGGTGTCGTTTGTCATACTTTTGGGACTGAGGAAAGCAATTCCAAATTGGGGAAGCTTAAATTCAGTCGTTGGTGTCACAATTGCCTGTTCCAATGCGGCCACAGTGAGTCCAGCCCTGAGAACTTGGTTCAGGTTGCATATTGTGCAGGACAGATGCTAATAATGGCCTTGTGTCACCGGTAGACGAGAATATCATATTGTCGTGTTAGGCGCTGGTAGGCCTCTCCCTCTGCTTGAAACTACTGCTCAGGACCAAGCACTGACCCCCCCGCGCAATAGGAGGAGTGGGTAAAAGCTGCCTTACTGGTATGAGCTCTGAACACTGTGCTCTGTGGCCCGCGCTGAAGGGCCACCGTCGCTTTGCGGGCCACCGTCGCTTTGCGGGCCATCAGTCGCTGATGCTTGACAGCGCAATTTGTGCAAAATGTCTGGATTGAAAGTTATGACCCGACTATTGAGGATTCATACCGCAAGCATATTGAAGTAGATGTGAGTCAGATACCCCGTTTGCGGCCTTTCTCCAATTCCTAATCTCTCCTAGGGCCGACAATGTATACTGGAAATGTATGTCAAAAGCTTGCCGACCGAGCCTGAGAGGATGTTGTTCAAGCTAACTTTGGAGCCAACAGTCTTGATACGGCAGGGACAGAACAATTTAGTAAGTTCCTATCTCTTACCCCTGGGTCATTTTTTTTTTCATTAACATGTTTTCTAGCGGCCATGAGGTAATCAATGCGCCCTGTCTTGAGCCGCTGGTATCCTCGCACACCAGCGAGTGACCATAGCTCCCCAACCATGTGTCGAGCCCATAGTGCTAACATCTCGGTCCATTCAGGGAGCTATATATGAAACAGGGACAAGGGTTCCTGCTTGTATTTTCTATTACAAGCATGTCCTCTCTAAACGAACTCTCTGAGTTACGGGAGCAAATAATTCGCATTAAAGATGACGAGAATGTCCCGATTGTCATTGTGGGCAACAAGTCGGACTTGGAAGAGGACCGCGCAGTGCCTCGTGCCCGCGCATTTGCCCTTTCTCAGAGCTGGGGCAGCGCACCATATTACGAAACCTCGGCTCGTCGACGAGCCAACGTTAACGAGGTTTTCGTCGATCTCTGCCGTCAAATTATCCGAAAGGATGCCCAGGGGAGCTCAACAAGTGAATACGACATTGCGCCACGCAAGCGCGAAGGTCAAAACCGACAGGAGAGAAAACAAAGACGACGACAGACCAAGCGCAAAGGACCCTGCGTGATTCTCTGAAAGGAATTGATCATCTTCACACTTCATACGACTTCAAATGTCTCTATTTACCAACTTCATGATCCTCAACGACTGCACATACCGATAAATATGATACCAGCCTCATTTACCCTTTGTTCCATCAGACGCTTTCGACGTCATTCTTACGATAGACCTATGTTCATTACCTTCTCTGTTCGTATATTTTTGTCATTGATACAGCCCGAACTATATTCCCCGTCAATCTACGTTTCAGGAATGGAAAAGTTTATTATGAGTCTTAGATTCTTCGCCTCCTTCGATTGTCTTCTATGCTAACAATCTAGGTTTGCATTGCAAGAGCTATGGCAAAACTGATGCCTACCAGTGCTGTTGAATGAGCTCGCGATAGGTTCAACCGGTTTTGTTCCTTCAATCGAGCGAGGACTAAGTCGAGGTGTACCAGACTCACAGTGCCTCGCGCAGTGCCTGATGTCGACCTTGAGTCCGTACTGCGGTGCTAATACTGCTTGTCTGGACAGAACTTTCCTTCCTACCAGGAAAGTCTATTTACCTCTATCACTCCAGAGCTTGAACCCATCGCTGAGAAAGACCACCCTCCACCTTGGCCAGTTTTCCAAATGGTATAAGTCAATGGTGCAGTTCTTGGTTCTATATTCGTGATACTGGATGCTCTTAGGACTCCGGCAAGCTAGGATGGCGCTATCCCAGGGCCATTCGTGAATCGAGGAGAACCTTACCTATGTTGCCCTTTGCAAATATTGACAAAGCTTAGTTCGGTCTGGCATTCCTGTGCCCGTGAATGGTGTGGTCCTTGTCACTGTACCGTGGTTAGGGCATTTGGAGCTGCGTGGCCAGAGAACGTTCTACGATACTTTTAACCCTCAGTGACTTAAAATAGACCGATCAAACCTTGACTTGCAAAGCTTGAAACATCTGGGGAAACCTTGTCAGTGACCCACAGCAGGGGAGGCGATATTTTGTAGGTTATAATCCCTCTCCCACCCAGCTTGCTCCCTTCTCTCACCATCTTCTAACATCTATCTTTGACTTACTGCTATCGAACAACATCCTTCATTCTATACATTTACCAACCCCACCGAACCCTTTTCCGACTCAACATGCACTTTTCTCGCCTTTCTCACTTCCTCTTTGCCTTCGTGGCCATTGCCAAGGCCACAGTGGCCCCCCCCTCCTTCGCAGCATCCGACACGATCCCCGTGGCTGCCCTCAACCGAGCCGTCGACGGCATGAGGAAGGTCCCCCCTCTGGCAACCTATCCTGTCAGCATCAAGGACAACTCGGCACTGTCGACCATCCACAGTGACTGGGCGTCCTTCCAGGAGGGGGCGGCCTTCATCTTCAGGGCAGACATGGACATCGACTGTGACGGGATCAACTTCCAGTGCGATGGAAACCTCGATGGGCAGCCCCTGACCAACTGGGGTGCCCTCTCCGCTTACGAGGTCCCCTTCATCGTGATCCCCAATCGGTTCCTAGAGGCCAACCCAGCGGCCACCCCGGGAAACAACGTTGCAGCGGTCATCTGGTAAGTCAGCCTTCTCATCTATCAAGGACGTATCAACTAACACAGCACAGCAACAACCAGATGTACTACGGTATCCTCGGAGATACCAACCATAACGACCCGCAGGTGACGGGTGAGGCCTCCTGGCTTCTCTCGCGCACCTGCTTCCCGGATGCCGACCTCAACGGCAACCGTGGTCACGACGAACCCGACGTGACCTACATCCTCTTCGCCGGTGAACAGGCGGTGCTCCCAGAGACCGCCCACAACGACAAGTTCATCACCGACTTCGACACACTGCGCTCCATGGGTGACAACCTTGTCACCTCCCTCCTCGGGAACCTGGGGATCCCCCTCCTCGCCCCGGGTTCCCAGCCCAACGACACCCAGGGTGGCTCCGACTCCGACAGCCACCCTGGCACCGAACTCGACTCTGCCTCCTCGAAGAGGCTTCCCTGTGCGCCTTTGGCGCTTTTCATGTTTTTCCTTGCCGGTTTGGCAACTTGACCGGGTTTAAACCTGGCGTTGCTTTTCCTTTGTTTTACTCCCCTTCGCACAACAAACTCGCTCTTCCCTCATGTTTTGTATATCTTTTCTATTTCTTTTGTTTATATTTCAGACTTCTAAATGTGGTGACGTTTCTCTTTGTTGTAGCCTTTGCTCGGCCTGGATACCTTTTTCCTCATTGTCCTGTTTTCCCTCGAGTTGAAGAGGTTTTCATGAGACGTGAAGTTTTTTACTGGCTCCATGGCTTGGGCAAGGCAGAGTCACCCTGTCATTTTAGTTATTTTAATTTAATAGAATAGTTTACCTTGACACTTGCAAAGGTTTTGTGTAGAATGTAGATGTGTAGATTCTACTCCAAGGAGTAGTAGTATGCAGAGGATAGCAGGTGATAGTGCTAAGGAAGGAGCGATGGCCGCTGCGAAGTAGTCTGCTTCAGACATCAACGCTCATTCAACCTCTCGATCAATATACGTTGATAGCTCCCTTCTTACCACTATGGTCTCTGAGGTTGTAGGGCATGTGCACTTCCTACATTCTCACAACTTCCACGCTTCCTTTCCCCTATATTTCCTACACCCGCCCCTTTTACTTTCTCACCCAAGGATTTCCAGATTCGAGACACTACTACTATCCATAATTATGACCACCACCACCATCAGCATTATGGCTATCACTGTTATTACTACTGCTACTATTACCATTATGGCTATTACCATCATAATTATTATTAATACTACTACTAGTACCACTACTACTACTCCAGCCTTGTAAAGACACAGACCAAAAACATCAGTTATGAGACAGCAGGCGACGGAGCGACCACCAGCCCCTTAGGTTCCCTAATATCCTCTTTCATCTCGCATTCCCTGAGACTTTGCGTGCGGACGCACTTTCTCGCCACGTAAAAAGCTTGAGGTCAAGGTTTTCAAACGGCTCGAGACATACTGTAGTCGAAACCCCAACTCGATTCTGGAATAGGCAACGAACGGGCCTTCAAGGCTGCCACTTGCGCTACGATTCAACGTTATTGTATTCTTTCATGCTATAGTAATTACTCCAAAGCCCCTAACAACTCCCATTCAGACCCGGACTAGAATGAGAAATAAAGAAAAGGAATCTACATCCTGAACACTCCAAACCTCGTCTGTGGGTCGTCTACCTTTCCGCCCAGAGCAGCAGACAGGCTTAAGCCCAGGACTCGTCTTGTATGCGATGGCGGGATGACACCGTCGTCCCATAGTCGGGCAGAGGAGAAAGTTGCCTCGGACTCGCGATCGATGCGGTCTTTTAGCTCGGGGTCTGCGGTGCGGCCAACCGCTTCCATGACGGAAGAGAGCTGCTCAGAGCCCATGACGCCAATCTTGGCGTTGGGCCACATGAAGAGTAGGCGCGGCGAGTAGGCGCGGCCGCTGTTATTTCTATGTTAGCTATCGGTGGTTGAGTTATGAGAGAGAGAATGGGTACGTACCACATGCCATAGTTTCCTGCACCGGCACTAGATCCAAAGACGACAGTAAACTTGGGAACATCAGCGCAGGCTACCGCGGTAACGAGCTTCGCGCCGTTCTTCGCAATACCGCCCATTTCTGCGTCTGCGCCGACCATGAAGCCAGAGATATTTTGGAGGAAGACGAGAGGAATCTTGCGCTGCGCGCAGAGTTCAATGAAGTGTGCACCCTTGAGAGATGACTCGGAGAAGAGGATACCATTGTTAGCAACAATGCCTATTTGGTGACCGTGAATGCGGGCAAAGCCAGTGACGAGGGTTGTCCCGTAGTCGCGCTTGAACTCGGCGAACTCACTGCCGTCGACAATGCGGGCAATAACTTCGTGGGCTGGAATCTGCCGACGTAGATTTGTGCCCACGATACCATTGAGCTCTTCGGGGTCGTAGAGGGGTTCTTTTATGCTGTCACTGTTGCTGTTGTTGCCCGTGAGGGATATATTGTTGACAGTTGTTGTGGTTGGATAGTTGAGGTTAGAGATGGAGCGGCGTGCGAGCACGAGGGCGTGGGCGTCATCGACGGCTAAGTAATCCGTCACTCCAGAGATTGTGCTGTGGAGTTGACCACCCCCTAGATCTTCTGCTGAGACGACCTCACCGGTGGCGGCTTTGACGAGAGGAGGGCCAGCGAGAAAGATTGTGCCCTGGTTTTCGACAATGATTGTTTCGTCGCTCATGGCTGGAACGTAGGCGCCTCCCGCGGTACACGGACCCATGACGACGGAGATTTGGGGAATACCCTGCGAGCTCATCCGGGCCTGGTTGAAGAAGATGCGGCCAAAGTGTTCCTTGTCCGGGAAGACATCAGCCTGGTGCGGAAGGTTGGCGCCTCCCGAGTCAACCAGATAGATACACGGAAGCTTGTTTTCCTGAGCAATGGCCTGTGCACGGAGGTGCTTCTTCACTGTGATCGGATAGTATGTGCCGCCCTTGACAGTGCTGTCATTTGCGACAATCATGCATGTCACCCCTTCCACTGTTCCAATTCCCGTAATCATTCCACCTGCGGGAACATCTTCGCCCGGGTATACCTCGTGGCCGGCTAGCTGTGAGAGCTCAAGAAAAGATGTCCCAGGGTCGATGAGAGCTGTGACTCGGTCCCGCGGTAGCATCTTTCCTCGGGCAATATGCTTGTCTTTGGCTTTCTGTGGACCTCCCTGCGCAATTGTACTGTGGATGCTGTTCATACGATCCAGCACTTCTTGCATTTGTTGAGCATTCTCTTTGAAGTCGGGCGAGGAGGTATCCACCGTTGTGGGGAGAACGGAGATTGCGGAGGCATGATGCGGGTGTGTGTAGCTAGCGACAAATCGAGTGGAAGAGACGGTGCCCTGTCTTGAGATGCTATATGCCGGCCGTGATGATGAAAGGGCGAGTCGCCGAGGAGCTAATCTGCCAGCGTTGGCTATAGAGGAGGACCAACTCTTGCGGAGGAGTGGAGCGGGGACGCGCATTGTGGGGGGTGGAGGAGACACCGAAGAAGAGTCGAAGGAAGTGTCGGCTATAGCATGACCTTTTGAGGTTATCAACTCGTAAGTAATTGGATCTGAAGTTATGGAGCCAGAAGAGTTAGATATACAGAGAGTGAGTGATGATGCGGTCGGTTTGCGGAGGAGGGGACAGGAAATGCGGAGAAGGCCAGAGGCATCGGAAACAGGCGCTTCGTAGCGGAAATCCTCGGTTGGAGTGAGGAAGCGCGATTCTGCGAAGCTTGGCTTGCTTGCCAAGAGTACTTCGAACGCCCAAAACTTCGCGAGTACCAGCATGCTAAGCAAGAGTATGCTGTGTGATTGCGCCTTATTTTATAGATTTTGCTTGAACAATGAACTATACTGGCTTGTTTTGGGGTTTCTCAGAGAGTACCTATAGCGTTCTGCCTACAGCCCTAGATTGAGAACCAGAATATTGATGAACATGTGTGGGAGATTTTTCTAACTTGCTTGATCACTTAACTTGTCATATCTAAGGCACTGTTCCCAAAAAAAGCCTTCTTGCCCCTTTGACTTCTCGCCCAATTTTGTATTCGAATATCATGAAGTCGGAGTTCTCTTGTTTGGAAGATGGCGTCCACGTGACTATCCCGCAGTTGCACTTTTTCTTCAATTGGCAAAAAGAGGACAAGCGCTCAGCTCTGACCTCATCAGCCATCCTGGGCGCATTGTGTTTCTTCCTTCTATCATTATCGCCCTAATTGCTTCTCAAGTGTTAATGGGTCCCACTTGAACCTTCCATCTCTCTATGCCCTTGCGATAAATCTGTTCTTCGATCCACACGCGCTTCTTTCCCCTCATCCTAACTTTTGTTCATACTACCTAAGATGGCTTCCGACGACGAGGACTTTCTCGATGAGTTCGACGACGACGATATCTTCTGGGTAGAAGAGTCGGACCCGACTGCCGCGGTACACCTTTTTCCTAATGCTATCTTTCCAACTCTAAGAACTAACACCATCGACAATAGGACGACCTGGCCGCGGCCGCGACTCACGACCCCATCCTCCCTGAAGACCCCTCCCTAGAAACCGCCGACTATTTCAGCGACTGGGATGACCTATCCGACGACTACTACGACGAAGACCCTACCGCTGTCCGCCGACTACGTGCCATGGGTATCCTGCCGCTGAAAGACACGACACCCTTCGACTCCTTCCCCTCGAAACGAAGAAAAGTAGCCAACAACCTCATCACAGACACGGCGTCCTTCCAGGGCGTCGCCTGGAGACACCCCGCAGACGAGACGGATATCGTGGAAATCTATGCACCGGGCGACGGTGAGAAGGTCTCCCTGCTTAAGAACTGGAGGGAGATTTTCCGGAACGCGAAACCCGCCATTGGCCGCTTGCGCAGTCGGAAGCCGATTCCGTTGTTGGTGGATGTTGCTCAGGTTGAAGAGGGCGAGCCTGAACTCGAAGTGCCACCGTTAGTTGAGGATACATCCGACGCCGAGGTGACAGATGCAGACGCAAAGTCTGCGAAGCCGCTATACTCGACGCCGTTCCATGCGCAGGTGGTTGTGAACTCGCCGCCTGACTTACCTGTCCACACGAAGAAACTCGGTTTCGCAAAATCTCCTCGAGATGAATTGAAGCGCCCACTACAACCAATCACAGAGGAGGATCAGGGGCCTACTACCAATGGAACTTCCGCCGAGATTCCTGTTGAAGATGGGACGAAAGAACCCGCTCCCGCTCCTGCTCGCAGAGGTCGGAAACGCAAGGCCTCGGTCTCTGTGAGCGACCAACCAGACAACTCGCACAACACCACGACCACTGAAACGAAGCCGAAGAAATCGAAACGGTCGTCGTCCAAGTCATCCCACGCTGCAAAACCTCCTCCAACATCGTCAGCACCGGTCCGAAGGTCAGCACGAAACAAGAAATAGCTCAAGGCTCATGAATTATGCTCTTTAACTCCCTGTATGAAAAGACGTTATCTTTATGTATTGCTAGACACCTAAATCAAAACGCATTCTAGCTACAATACAGCTCACAAGCTCGCCCTCATCATTGGGCGTACTCTTTATTGAAGGCACGCCCGATAACCATGCGTCGAATCTCGCTCGTCCCGGCACCGATCTCATATAGTTTCGCGTCTCTAAGTAATCGTCCAGCGGGGATTTCATTGATATATCCATTTCCGCCCATAAGCTGGATCGCATCGAGAGAGCACTCGGTGGCCCTCTCAGCCGCGTATAGAATCGCTCCCGCGCAGTCTTGAGTGCGGATGGCCGCAGCCCCAAGGGACGCGAAGCTGTCAACGTGGCGGGCAGTGGCATATGTATAGGCGCGTGAAGCGGCGAGTTTTGTATGCATATCTGCTAGCTTGCCCTGAATCAACTGGTTATGGGCGATGGGGGTACCGAATTGCTTGCGGACGTGGGTGTACGGGAGGACTAGGTCGAGGGCGGCTTGCATGATTCTGTAGAGCACGATAGAAGTTAGTAAGGTTTATGTGATGGCGGCGCGGTATATCTTACCCTAGTGGACCGGCACTGAGGACAAGGCGTTCTAAATCAAGACCCTCCATCAAGACCTTGACGCCGCGATTTACTTCGCCTAGAAGATTCTCCTTGGGGACAAAGACGTCTTCGAAGACAAGTTCTCCGGTGTTTGACCCGCGCATTCCAAGCTTATCAAGCTTGCGAGCACAAGAGAAACCCTTGAATGTCTTTTCCACGACAAATGCGGTGATGCCTTTGGAACCCTTCTCAGGTTCTGTCTTGGCGTAAACAACGATGTAGTCGGCATCGGGGCCCTGGACGCTTCTTAGCTGTATTCTGCACATGAACGAGATCTAAGAACTGACGTTTGTAATCCACATCTTCGTACCATTCAATACCCATCCGCCGTCGACCTCTTTTGCCGTCGTTTTCATGCTAACAACATCGGAACCAGCCGAGTGTTCTGACATAGCCAATGCGCCGACCTTTTCACCGGAAAGTAATCCAGGCAGATAAAGTTCCTTCTGTTCGGCGCTACCGTTCAAGGAGAGTTGGTTCACGCAGAGCTGTGAGTGTGCCGCGTAAGATAAACCGATACTACCTAAGGTATGGAGATTACATGTCAGAAACGGTCTGCGCGGAGCCCAGTAGGAGGCAGGTGCGTACCTGACGCTCGACTGATTTCTTCCATCACGACGCAATGGGCTTGATATCCCATCCCGAGACCTCCATATTCTTCTTCTGCTGTGACTCCCAGGAAACTGGCGATCTTGATTAGGCGGCGAAATCTATTCGAGGAGATGGAAATGTTACCCAGCATCGCCCAGTTTCTTCCACATGTCTGCGGGGAACTCATTTTGAGCGTCAGTCTGCGCGGCGACTTCTTCGGGGATCTCCCTCCCTAGTTGAAAGACGGATTAGGACCTCGTTGAAAACAAAGTTGCGCGAGGATGTCCAATCTTACTCGTAAACTCTTGAACCCTTTCTCGTAGCTCTAGTAAGTCATCTTCGGAAGGAGGTACGAATCCCTTTGGGTGTTTGGATGTTGCGTATGTTCGAACAGCTGGAATGAGGGGTTTCGTGAACCTCGGAGCTCTAGAAGGAAGGGAGCGGAGAAGAAACGGGAGGCGTGTAGTAGCCATGATTACCATGAGAATAAAGCAACAATTGTATGCATAAAGTGATCTCGGCCCAGGGTGATTGAAGCTCTCGGACAAAGTTATAGAAAGAGTGGGGAGTGATGCACTTCCTCGTTGCGACCGAGGCTTTCCGCCGTGAAGCGCTCGTTTCCGGGGAAGACCACGATGATTGGAGCTGCGGAGACTGCGGAGCGGACTCTGGTTATCTTCCCCAGATTTAATAGACTACCAGCTCGTTTCTCACATACAACGTATTCAGTCGCTGTTTAGGCCCTATAAGAATCCTATTTTTTTTTAACAAGCGAGATCTTATCTGTGCTCACAAAGGGCATGTCTACTTTATTAAAGATTATGTAAGACCTAAACTATAGACGATATCACGTATTCTCTTCATGATCATCAAAAAGGAAATGGGATATAATCGCAGTTTTCTCCATCTCGGTGCTTGAATGAGCCATCAAACCATCCTTGATGCTCCGGATGATAGCCCTACAACGTTCAAGCTCAGCCTCATCTGGAACCCAGCCAAGGGCATCTGTCCCGATTAGATCCCTCATCTCGCCTAACTCCTGCAGTTTCTCCTGTTCTTGGTAGTGATCCTCCGAGCATTTCTGGATCTCTTCCTCTGAAAACTGAATCGGACATTCAACAAATGTCGTCGGTGCTCCTCCACCCAGCGACATGGGCCAATTCTTGAGAACCTGCGACAATACATATTTCAACGAGACGGAGTCTCCTTCCCAAGGGGCTTGTGCATGATGAAAGAGATTCGCTCAAAGCATAAAGGTTTCCGATCTGATAGCATCAAAATGATCCGGCAGGGATTTCATGGTCAACGCAGCATAATAAATGTGAACAATCCGTCTTCGCATCGTCTCTCGAACAGTTTCTTGCTCTTCGAGACTCAATTCTTCAAAGCCTTCAGGCAATTTCACCTCTGGCTTGTGTAATGTCTCAGACAGCGGATCACCCCAATTCTGAAAATGATTGTGGATTTCAGCGCACAGGCAGAGAGGAAATACTACCGCATGTTGCCAGTCAATAATCCCTACCACGTCGTTGGCGGAGTTCACAAGGATATTGTTGGGTGAAAAGTCTGGATGGCGAAGAGTGGGACGAGACATGCGGTGGTCGGATGGGACGTCGAGATGGGGTGCTAATTTTAAATAATTGGCAAGGACATTTTGGTAAGTATTAGGTGATTGGCTATGGAACTGGTGTAGTTCTCGTAGGCATCTTTCGACGTGTAGGCGTGGTTTGCCGAATCTTCCACAAAATTCTATCTCGCGCTTCGCCGGTGCTTCGAAGCATGCAGAAAAGGTATTCCCTGGCTCGAAGTCAATATGTCTAAACTAAACAGGCACTCCTGGATGGAGACGTACATGGGCCACGGTCAATCTCCAGGTAGGCCCGTTCCTGATACCACCATTCATGCTGTGCAGTTGGACCGACGACAATGTCGTCCGAGACTGGGATAACACAATGTGACTTGTCAAGATCATGGCGGTGATAAAGGCTTCCGCTTGCTGGGAAATGAATGCTCATGAGCCGACTCTCCAAATCAACAATCTGTCTCATTAGTTTGACCCGAGTCTTCGTATCCATGGAAAACCATTGGCCGCTCAACGGTATTCCTTCGAGTTATTCAAGGATAATGTATTCGGTTCCAACAGCGTTCGTCTGATCTGGAGAATACGTAAGGACTTTAGGGACTGGGACCCCATGAGCACGTAGAAGTGCGAGTGTCGCGGCTTCACTAGCCACTGCGTAACGCTTTGGAACAGTTGTCTTGTAAGGTAGCTTTGCGAGAACCGCATATCCATCCTCAAAGGCGATCTGCAAGACACGATTGAAGCCTCCCTCGACGAGTTTTGTGATCGAGGCCACACCACTGAGGCGACGGTCGACAGAACGGCAGGCCGCGCTTGCGAGAGCATCAATGTCGAATTGGATACGGCGCTCGGCGCGGCGAAGCTCTTCGTTAAATCTGGTTTGGCGCAGCAAGTCAGTTTCTCGCGAATGGCGCGCTCAGCAGCTGCCCGCCACGACTCACAAGAAGCGCCCCGAGGTGTACTCAAACAGCTCAGGGTTGCTGCTCATAGGAGGCATCACTCCGGGTAATGACTTATGGAATCGACCAAGAAGGTTAGATAAGCATCGCATCTTCGAAGCTGCTTTTGGTAACTGCACCCAAGGTACGACCAAGGCTTACACCAGATTTTGGGCAGCATGCGGACCCTCGCTTGCGTTCCGTCGGTGAATTTTCACCAGCAGCCTTAATTAGTAACTTTGGCAAGGTCGTTATAATATTAGAAGCTAGTTCCCTCGGAAGTAATAGTTATTTACTAGACAGTCATAATCCATGATAACACAAGATGAAGGCGAAAATCAAGTGCCCTTAACCGAGAGAGAGCCACCTGTGAGAAAAGGTTCAGTTTCAGCACTCGAACTATTTGACTCCTCTTATAGTCATAATCGGCACGCAAAGACCAATGTGATATGTGAGTAAGTTTATGCAAGTGCGCTCGAAGGCAGCGACCCTCATCGGCATCGGAAAAACCCAAGATACCGAAGTCTTCTCCGCATGAGCTAGAAATCCCCACGCCTTTTCATTCCAACCGAGGTTATCCGCCACCAAGCGCTTGTTTCCGGTAGCACATAATCCAGTTTGGATCTCCCTCAGATCAAGCGGAGCAAGCTGGTGAGCTTCCCCAGACTTCAATTATCAGCTTATTCCCCAAAATATCTTCAACCAACTTGTTGATCTTCCTGGAATATGCGAGTCTCTTGCTCTGTCTTGTACATCCTGGGGCATTGAGTCGATACCTGCGCCCTCTTTACACACGATGCCACTCTCATCCCTTCCCCGCACTCTCGTGCGCCTGGGGCCGGCGGCCGTTGCTCGTCGCTCAAGGCGAGCTGCCTCCACAGTCACCACCAGCTCCTCAAGTCCTCCTCGCCCACTAGACTCAATCTTGATTGCTAATAGAGGAGAGATTGCTTTGTACGTGTTATCTCCACCGTCTCCTTCAGCTACTAATCATAGATAGGCGAGTGGGCCGAACAGCTTCCCAGCACGGAATCCGAGTAACAACGCTTTACACAGATCCAGATTCAAGATCGCAACACGCATTAAGCTCACCATTCGCCTTCAACCTCGGCTCAGTCTCTGCATACCTTGATGGAGACCGCATAATTGAAATCGCAAAAGCACAAGGATGTCAAGGGATACACCCAGGTTACGGGTTTGTAAGTCACTCTATGGATGTTTCTCGATTCGGCGCCAACTGATATCGACCATATAGCTCAGTGAGAACTCGGACTTTGCACGAAAATGCACGGAAGCTGGCCTGGTTTTCATTGGTCCGCCATGGAAGGCGATTGAGGATATGGGAGACAAGAGGTTGGCAGTCTATATGCTCTTCGCCACTATTGTACCTTGCTAACGATGCCGGTGCTATAGTCAGTCGAAGAAGATTATGACAGCCGCAGGCGTACCATGTGTGCCCGGCTACCACGGTGAAAACCAAGATCCCGCTTTTCTCGAAGCCGAGGCCGATAAAATCAGATATCCTGTACTCATTAAAGCAATCAAGGGCGGTGGCGGTAAGGGCATGAGAATTGCCCAGTCGAAGGACGAGTTCCAAGCTCAGCTTCAGTCTGCAAAGTCGGAAGCCATGAACTCTTTCGGGGATGACCACGTCCTAGTAGAGAAATACATTACCACACCCCGACACATCGAAGTGCAAGTCTTCGCTGATAAACATGGGAATTGTGTTGCACTAGGTGAGCGAGATTGCAGTATCCAGCGACGACACCAAAAAATACTAGAGGAGTCGCCTGCTCCTCACCTCCCTGACGCCACGAGGAAGGACATCTGGGCAAAGGCCAGATCAGCTGCCCTCGCTGTCGGCTACGAAGGGGCCGGTACAGTCGAGTTCATCTTCGACAACGATACTGGAGAGTTCTTCTTCATGGAAATGAATACTAGACTCCAGGTTGAGCACCCCGTCACTGAAATGGTCACCGGCCAGGACCTCGTGCACTGGCAATTGAAAGTCGCTGAAGGCGCTAAACTTCCCCTTACCCAAGAGGAGGTCGAAGCGAAGATCGCTAGCCACGGGCATGCGATTGAAGCTAGAATCTATGCCGAAAATCCTGCTCAAGGGTTCATTCCCGACTCCGGAACGCTCCTCCATGTCCGCACTCCTGCTGCTACCGAGGATGTTCGCATTGACGCAGGTTTCGTGCAGGGCGACGAGGTCTCTGCGCATTATGACCCCATGATTGCGAAGCTGATTGTTAGGGGCCGCGACCGACCGGAAGCCATTCGCAAGTTGGCCGCCGCGCTAGAGGAGTACGAAGTGGCTGGCCCAATTACCAACATTGAGTTCCTGAAGACCATCTGCAAGAGTTCCGACTTCATCTCCGGGGAAGTGGAAACGGGATACATCGAAAAACATCGTGAGGAGCTTTTCGCCAAGAAGACCATTGAACCCGAAGTGCTGGCACAAGTAGCACTGGCTTGTCTACATGATGGTTCCGACCTGGTTACACGAAAGACGGCCAATTTTGAAGGCTCTGCCGTGGGATTCGGACCAGGCTATCAAGAACACCACCTGACCTTTACGGATACATCAGCAGCAGCAGCAACAACAAACAGTAACAGTACGTTTGATGTCAAAGTCCAGCAAACAGGCGAAGACCTGTTCACCGTCAAGGCCGGCGAGACTGTATTCGAGCAGGTGACCAGCCACCCTAATGCAGCCTCCCGAGTCATCACATCGTTCTTCCCTCATACCCGCCTCGATACAACTGTGATCCGCGACGGCGACTCGATTGTTGTATTTGACCGCGGCACACAGTACCGTCTCGCTGTCCCACGGGCGAAATGGATGGAAAAGGCTCTGGGGATGAAGGATGTCACAAATAGCGTCCTCGCACCGATGCCGTGTAAAGTCCTGCGCGTCGAAGTTCAAGCCGGCGACGTCGTTGAAAAGGACCAGCCCCTCGTGGTCATTGAGAGTATGAAAATGGAGACAGTCATCCGCAGCCCGCAAAGAGGGAAGATTGCAAAAGTTGTCCACAAGCAAGGAGTAAGTCACGCGGTTCTGTTTCCCCTGAATATAGTTGCCTATCTGCCATTTGTTATCCCTTCCTCTTTCAAGATTCCGGGTCCGAGTCTTCAGCAAGGTGCCTCGGTACCCCGGTTTGGCTTTGCATCGAGGCTTGCTGGGGCTGGGCGTTGGAATTCTAGCTGGAATTGTTCAATTATGAAGAAAACGCCTGGCAGTTCGTGCACAAGCCAACCACAAGCTTCCATGTGGTATCTCCGAGGCTCCGCTCTATCCATCCCCTTGCTTTTCTTCTCTGTTTTCTTTTGTTTCTATAAAGGTCCCAAGCGTATGCTAATATCTTGTGCCTTCCAGGACCAGTGCAAGAGCGGAACACCGCTTGTCGAGTTCGCAGGCGAAGATGAGGAGTGATCGACTAGTATGTGAGATGGGTACGGTAGATTTGGGAGGGCTGGGAATTAGCAAGTATCATTATCGTATGATACCGGATGCATTATGGTTTTGACGCGGGAGTTATGTAAGGTCTATTCCAAGGCTATCATGGTTAGTTTTTTTCCTGCAATTACGACTGTCAATATATAATCCGATGCAAGTTGATTACCTAGATCATAGATCTACAATACTAAGCATAGAGCATCCAACGAGAGGTATTTTTCAGAAACGCCGACATTCATATCTACTACCTTCACGCCGTTTCGTTTACACTTTGACGGCCATCTCCGGATCCACAGGGGAACGTCATGGGGATGACGAAGGCAAGAGCCTCATCGCGCTGCTCCACCTGGGTGTCGGGATTCAGTGTCTACCCGAGGTGGGCCGTGCAAGCTCGCTGCATTGACCAGGGCGGAGCCTTGTGGCGAAGACAAGACGTCATTACGGGGGTGGATGTCAACGATAGAGTGTAGGGCTTCTTGGCTCCGCTTTGCGAATAACCGCACGCGGCACGAGCTCATCGTATCCGGAGGCCTGGGGCTTAGGGGTACGCGGACAAGCGGAGCCATGAATTGTTAATAGTAATAATAGTAAGTACTGAGTGCGAACTGAATTTTGTCGGTTCAGATCTCGGAAGATACCGGCCGGTGCCGGGAATACTAGCTAGTTAGGATGGAAGAATCTTTCGGGGTTTCTAGAACATTTCTTGGTCGAAGTGGAGGTGGACTACACCATAGGCAATGCTAAACAGGCCTAGAACACCCTGTGACCTGGCTTGACTATGAGTTGAGGACAGGTTTGGAGATGATCAGTCTCATTTAGTACTGTGCTTCTGATACAATCCTTCATCTTCTCCTCTCTGTCAGCTATGTCAGCCTTGGGACCTCGCTCAACATAATCTTGAGGGAGTCAGGGACAAAGTTGAGTGATGGTAGAGCCCATATGATCAACATGGAATGAAAATTGTCCGTTTCATGAATCTCATGGGGAGGACTGTGGACATGGATGTCAGGCACAACTTGCATAACCGAAGGATGATGGTGCGGGTGCTGCTTCCACATTCGTATAATAGAGTAAACAATGAGTTTACCGAAATAGTGAGGGTTAAAAGGTTATTTTAGTTAGAGGAAGCATGAATGGTCATCTCAATTTCGAGGGCCATGGTTCACAGACAGTTGAGGACTGGAAAGGAGCATGTGGGCATGTGGTGCACGCGAGCCAGATGCGCTTCTGGGACTTGGCCGTTGACACCATGAATCCGGCGATTGGGTCGCCGTGTGAACTGTCAAGTCTCGGTGTGGCAAAAAGGAGAATCAGCAGCGCAGAGTTACTAAGATTGTGCAACGTGCTTTGAGCGAGATCTGCGTAGCATGGTGATTGAGTGTCTGGATGCTTGCTGCATTGCGGAAGGCGAATCAAGGGCAAACCGCGGGATTTCATATGCTGACAACAAAGTACGCTGCAGCTAGTCATGCCAGTTTGATATCGAGGAGCTGTTGTGGAAGGCTTGTGCGCATATCCCTGCTGGTGGAATGTCGATAAGGGCAACTTTATTTTTGATTTTGACCCCCAAACTCAATTCGATACAAAATCCATATGACAGGGGAGGAGATGGGTAGCCTTCCAATGGAACTGAAGGTTAGATCCTGGAGAAAGGTCACCTGGACTGGCACTTGCTGGTCGAGTTGGGGGTTTCTGTCGTGTTCACCCAGGCGGGCACGAAGAACACAGTTGGGGTTGATTTATTGCATTGATTATTGCATTGCACCGTGACAGATTGCGTACACATCCCCACTGATTTCGAAGCCACTTCCTGGACCCCGGATTCGAGCAAGTCGAGTCTCGACCCTCGAGACGAGGGACTCCGAGTTTCCGAGTGATGGAGAAGGCATTGACCTGTTCCCACTGCGGGCTTCTGGAAAGCTCTGCTCAGTGCTCTCGGAGGAAAGTCAACAGAGGATAAGCGAAGAAAGGAGAACTCCCATGCGGAGGAAAAGCAAATGAGAACCGGCTCCTAAGGAACCTGACAGAAAAAATCGACCACGGCCAAACTCCGCGTTGGATGGATGGAGGGGCGCGGTGCAGGTCACGCGGAGGCAAAAGAGCAGGGATTCATGTTAAAACTGGGGCTGGCGTTGCTTCTGGACCCACCGATAGGGAGATCCTGCTTCGATCGCTGCATGGCGGTTGAGGCCTGGCCCTGAGGAATATCACCGCCTGACATCAACTTTTTTTTTGGTCGGATGATTAATTGTTTGAAAGACAGCAAAGTTCAGGGGAAATTTACAGAAATGGAACACCTGAATCTGACAAGTTGATGAGCAAGCACCACTCAATGGATCACGTTTGCAGCGGATCTGGTATGTATCTGCGCTACTTGGCAGCCTCCATCAGTGGGCTCCCCAATTGACCTTCAATGAGATCCTTTCCAGAGCTGGTAATCTGCTTGTAATAACATACTTCCCACATTCCCCAGCTCTTCCACGGAATCGCCATCTTGTTTCATTTTTATTATTTTTGTTCAGATTCCCTTTTTGACTTTGCCGCCCTGTAGGCACCGTGGTCACTGGTCTCTGCTTTGCGGGTTCATGACCACTTGCCGTGGCCGAGCATTCGAAAGATCTGCTCCAACACCCCTTGACCGAACGCAAGGTCTAGCTTAAAGGCCGGTTCACCCGTCTTCTTTTCAGAACCCAGGCATTCTATACATACATTTTCCGTCTCCTCGTTTTCCTCCTACCCTCGCTAGCAGCCCCTCATACATTGAACAACCCCGCCGGAGCATCAGTTCTATCGGCTTTCTTCCGATTATTCACAATGTTCAGACCTGCGGTCGCCCGCCAGGCCGTAAAGGCTCTTAGCCAGACTGCTCGCCCAGCTGCGCTGGCTGTGACTCCACGACACTTCCCCCGGCCCCTCTCTACTACAGTTCCCCGCCTCCAGAACGACGACAAGAAGGATCCCTTTGTGCAGGCGAGCACCAAAGCTCCCGAGGGTGCAGCCGGCGAGCAGGAGGGTAAATACGCCCGCACCGACGAGAGCGTTGTCATCGAGTACCCCGATGATGAGCACATGCCGCGCAGTCCTGTTGTCCAGGGTCGTGGAGGAATGCACTTCAAGCGCACACTTGCTCAATTCTCGCTTGAGAAAAAGACCACTGTCGTCACCGGTGGCGCTCGTGGTCTTGGACTGGTTATGGCACAAGGAATCGTGGCTTCGGGCTCTAACCTCGCCATTGTCGACTTGAACAGTAGGTGCTGACCGCAGGTGGACGTGAAGTGGGTAACTTTGCTGATGGCTGTACAGAGGAGGAGGCTGAGGACTCCGCAAAGAAGCTTGTGGAGCAATTCCAGAAGGAGAACCCTGGTTTGGAAGAGTATGGTTCCCCGAGCGCCCCCCATCCGGGGTAACATCCAAGATAAATGCTAACAAATGTGTCGGTCTAGACTGCCTAATGTCACTGCTCACTACGCCGATGTCTCCAACCCTGACTCGGTCAACAACGCCCTCTCCGAAATCATCTCCAAGCACGGCAAGATCGATCACCTTGTTACATCTGCAGGGTTCACTGAGAACTTTGATGCTATCAGCTACCCATATGAGCGCATGCAGAAGCTCTGGGGCGTCAACGTGGATGGCACCTACCTCTTCGCCACTGGTGTCGCAAAGCATCTGATGGAGCGCAAAGCCCCCGGAAGCATTGTTATGATTGGCAGCATGTCTGGTTCCATCGTCAATGTTCCCCAGCCTCAAGCTCCCTACAACGCTGCCAAGGCCGCCGTCCGTCACCTTGCCTCTTCCTTCGCCGTTGAATGGGCAGGACAAGGCATCAGGGTCAACTGCATCAGCCCCGGATACATGCTGACTGCCTTGTAAGTCGCCACTTCTACGCAAGACTGACGAACAGTACCAACTGACTGTGAAACCAGGACCCGAAAAATTCTTGACGAGAACCCCGACCTGCGCGACAAGTGGATCTCGCTTATCCCAGCTGGCAAGATGGGCGTACCGGAGGATCTCATGGGCGCAGTGACTTTCCTTCTCAGTGACGCATCCAAGTACATTACTGGTGCCGATCTCCGTGTGGACGGTGGCTACACCCTCACCTAAGGGATCGAGTTTGCGAATCTCGCCACTTGCAATTACGTTGTAACCATCTTAATATGCGACGACACGACTAGACGGGGTGTTTACTTTTTTTTCTTACGGTTCTTTACGGAGTTTTCTTTCCTCACGGCGGGTTTCGTCCTCGAGCCTTACTTTTCCGCAATGGATGATGTACAGGCCCATCGAGTTGCATAACGACACGACATAATTTTATCCTTAGACAAGCGGACTGATATTCTTTTGAGAGCGAAAAGTGGTATATTCGAGGTCGCATATGTTTGCATTTTATAGACATGTGGGGGTTTGTTGGCCATAAATGATGTCATTGTCATTGTTGAAATGAAATCAAATAATCTATCTGATCTTATCCTCGACTGCCTCGCAATTTCACCGCAAGAGACGACAGGTGTTTTCGAGTTGGGGTCGAATCTCTGATTCCGAGTTGTGGAAAGGCAGAAGAAACAACAATGAGCATTGTTACATCGACTGTGAACAGCTCATTATCGAAGAAAATTGGATCAAACATCTTTGACATGAGAGTTTTTTAGGAACCGACCTTGCCGCCTCCAATTATTGCAATTCAGCGGTCTGGAGATTTAGATTGACTTGTCGTACCCACCTGCAACTATCCTTCCTCTTTGTGCCTAGCTCTGGGGTTGTCGTACGGGAACATTGGAGCTCGAAATCCTTCAGTCTTCTGCCATGTTCCAGAAGGATACCCGATCAAAAGTCCGACACCACCATCTTTGCTTGCTGACGCCTTCAGATTGGAAGACCTGAGTCTCTGCGTGGACTCTGGGGCTCAGCGAGGTTGACCTATGGTTTTGTTCGACTGCTATGGTTTGTCCTACTACTTTCAAATCTCTACTCCTGCTGAACGGATCTTCAAGTGCTCACAACAACAAGCGCCTAAATGTAAATACAGAGGATCATATTTGCGCAAGATTTGTATCTACGAGCCAGGAAAGTTCCATTATCTTAACAGAATGGCCAGATCAATCTATGAATCGCGGCAAAATCACCTCTCACATCGCAGGCATACAATTTCCGGTACTCGCTATCACCGCATCACCGCATGACCGGAGTCTCGAGCCTCGAATCGAACATTGAACATCGAGACTAATTGTATCAGCCGCGCTATCAAGGCCTTATCTATCAGTAGCGCTCTTTTTCCCATGGCGCATGGGGTCCCGGGCTACAACTCTCATCACTGGACTATCTAATGGGACTTCGGGTTCTGGTGATCTTCAGAATGCCTCCAACATACACATTCAAAGCGAAGTACTCGTCCCATGTCTCATACCAAGCTTCCAGGTATTCTCCGAGCTGCTCAAGGTCCCCTCCGGGATTGGGTTACCCTATTTTATCGGGGTCCAGACCGGTTCGACACCTTGAAGGGTCCATGTCTTAGGGAGGCGTGGGCGCTTCCAAAACTTGTTTCAGGTCGAACTTCCCTGCTCTCTCTTTCAACCCATATCTTTGGTTAGAGGGTGAGCTCGTATCTCCAAGGAAAGCTCCCGTCGCGCCGGCCGGCCCGCTCGCCGATTCATGACTCGGCAGTGCCCGCACGGCCGATGAGCTTCAAAAATGCAGGGGTTCTCTCAAGACTTGTATCGAAGGGTAGCATGCCATCTCGGGGTGCCCCCGACCGCAAAGGTACAGAAACCATCCGTATTTTATTATCACACCAGGCATTCATAAGATGAATTAGTAAGAGTAATGTATCAATCTGCAAGGCATCAGGTGACAATGACCCGTGACACCAGTCGGGGCGATCTTGGCTCTTTTCATCAAGCAGCAGTGCAGGTGCTTTTTCCTCTATCCCTGTCTCCTCAAGGTGCTGCCTGTGATTATTTTCTCCCTTCCGCCGTTTGTGTAGCAACATCTGACATGAATGGCCGGATCAGAAAAGCCACGTAACTCCGAGCAAAAGTCGACACTTGCTGCTTGCACTGGAAAATCGACTTCGGCGCACACCGACAGCTTTCAGACCCCGCCAGGCCAAACCAAGCTCGGCTTGATCCCCCACGGCAGCAAGGTAAGATTAACCTTTTGGCTCCCTTTAATTCGCCGAGGGATTCCTGCAGGGGAAGCCTTCTGGATCGTCCTTCCATCCGACTGGGCTGAAATTGACAAAATTTAGGTCTCCGTGACGAGGCGGAGGCAAAGGCAAGAGACATCCCCTCACAAATAAGCACCGATTAGCCTATCCCGCGAGGAGTCCGCCGGGCTGCCACCTCATTTTGAGACTCAGCGGGCTTTGGCTCCCTTCTTTGAGTCTGGGGCGAACTGCATTCCTCTCCAATCGTGCATCCCTTCGTCTGGAGATACGCGGGGTAGTATCGGTCCACGTATCCAGCCCTCGGCGGACCTTCTGAACTCGCCACTTGGACGGTTTAGACTATCGTAGTCTCCGGTTAAGCTTGGGAGTGACGGGTGGGGAGGATGCCAACGGGCAATTCCCGGCACCTTGGAAATGGATTTGGGTTGACTGATAAGGTGTAGAAGTTATAGGCTCAGCTTTGAGCCTACAACTTGCAGAAGTCATTGTAAAAAGCCAAGTGAGGACTGGGCAGGTGAGAACGGTGGAGGGAAACGGCGCGGTGATAGGCTGGAGGGGCAGGAAATGCCCTAATGATGAGTGTCGCATCAACTGACACTTTGCATCGATACATTATCCCGTAAAGATGGATGGCCATCCATCGAGTCGTGAGCTTCCCGACTAGTTCCCATGATCGAATCCTTGATTTCCTGGATCTTTCTGAATGGACCGGACCGTCTGATCAGAGGCTCCGAAACCTTGCTGGCAGCTGCTTCCATCACGCTGTTCTTTGTCCCAAGGTTCTCTCGTTATTTCAAAAAGGTGACTCGACTTTTCGATCTATCTTCCTTTCTCGCATTCCTAAGCTGTGCGGGACAAACAGCCTCCACCTGCACTTCACTGGGCAGCATCGGTAAGACTCGGCAGCATAAGGCAGCAAAGCGAGCTTCTCAGTCCACTTGTCGCTCCTCATTTATGATACATTTCTGGCGTGTCTTGATGTCCTAATAATATCCCTCATCTTCCCTTCCTGCATATTCCGACCCGGGTGTGTGTCTGCATGACTCCCTTTGCACCCCGGATTGCGGCTGAAGGCCACTGCAGGAAATACTTCACCAGTTAACAGTAACTCTAGACAGTTGACAGGCTGCCCATGGTCATCGGGCTATTGAGTGGTTTTCTGCCTCATTTGTGCATGTGGGGAGATCTGCTTGCCACTGCCCTTGCAGTTCCCAGTCACTGTCCTGAGCTCATTATTCCACTACCTACGTGACGACTCGACGATTCAAACTGCACAGCGCACCTGTTTTCCTCCCCTGCCTTGCCTGCGTTTGTTATGGGCTCTGACCAATTCCCTTCTTTATTTACACCGCCAGTCACAACACCTGTGTGCACTTTTCCTTCTTTTTCTCTCTCTCGCTTAAGTCCTCGCCACGGAGACTTTGCTTGTTTGACTTTCTGTTCCTGATCATGTAGCTGCCACCTCACCCCACTGGCCCTCTCGTAACTTGGACTTCTCCTCCAAGTCTACTTCGATTCAATCGTCGCCATGGAGAGCCTTCCAGAAGGCCTAGTGTCTACCTCTGACAAAGTGACTTCTGAACTTGGTGGAATTGATGCCGTCGATGTTGGCGATATCGTACAGCTATGGAAAGGTGAGCTCACCCACTCAGAATCTCTCTTGCGCAGGCGAACCAATTCTCACACCCTTGACAGCTTATAGCACAAAACCTTCGGTCCACGAAGGCGACACAGGCTTCCGACTTCAGAACTTCTTCTGGCGAATCTGGAGCAGTAAGCGCCTCAGCGCCTCACTGACCGGGTCGACACTAGCCCACTTATTCCTCCAGGTATCAGAACCTAGATCGCTGAAGTTGGCATTCGAGGTGGGAATCTCCATGAGGTATTTGCAACTACGTATCGCTAACACCCCAGATGCAGGATTCCGATCATCCATCGTCCGGTTTGAAATATGGGAAAGATCACCCGAGCACCACCACCACCACCACCAGTACTACTCTTACTGCTTCCTCTACTTCTGCGGCCACCACCGCCGAAAGGGCTACAGTCAGCGCCAGTGCCAGTACTGGCAAATCCCCTCTCCCTCCCATTCTCAAGAAGTCGAACAGCTCCTCCCATGGGGAAACGCAAAAGACTACCCGACTCCTGCTGACGGGGCTGGGTGGCCAGAGCGTCACACGCAAGCCCTCTAACCCACTCACACCTATTCCTCCTTCACGTCCGATTATGTTCAGTGAGCAAGTCAATCGCCAGGGCCAGAAAAAGGCTTTTGTCGTACCAAGCAAGGCAAAGGGTGCAAAGCGACGACCTGTTCTCATGCGCCGCAAGTCATCGCAGCAGTCTTCGGCATGTTCTACGCGCGCGCATTCCCCTGACTCAGATCCTCCGTCGCCTGTCAGCACAATTGTAGAACCCCCGTTCGAACCTCCAGATCAGGAAGATCAGAGTGTTGTTGGATCATCAGCTGAAGTCGCAACCCAAAACAACAAGATCACCCAACCAACACAACCTGCGCAACGTCCATCACATCCACTGGATAACGAAGAAGTAATAGTCGATGATACACCACCTGAAGGTACATACATACCGACATACATCCAGCCCGAACCCCACACCCCTCTCCAGCCCACCTATTCTACTCCCATCTCCACCAAGCATGGTACCACCGAACTAACGTAACGCAACCAGAACGAACCTCCACAACAACAACCGACTACGAAGACCTAATAGCAGATCCCAACCACAAACGCCCCTTCTACCTCTTCCCCGACGAACAAAAGGAAATCCCACCAGCCTTCCTCGCTAAACTAAAAGACCTCCTGCACAAAGAAACCCCGCTCGGCCGCCTCCCCTTCCGCGGCGAACGCCCACTCGTCGGCTTCTTCTCTACAACGGCCTGCCGCTCCTTTGACGTGCGCCATCTCTCCGAGGAGAACTACCAACCGCCGAGCAGTTACACTCTTGTCGAGAAGGACTTTCGGACTCGGTTTGCGGAGCAGAAGAGGATCGCGGAGGAGTATTGGCAGACGCAGATGGCAAAGTCGCTTGGGGAGGGAGGTTCGGGGACTGCGGCAGCCGGGTTCGATGGGGCGGAGCCTTCTACAGCTGGGAGTGACAACGATGCTGCGAGAACCGACGGTGTATTTTCCGGGCTCGACCCCGCCCTGCCTACATCTACGACTTTGGGAACAGGAACAGCAGAAACCGTCTCACCCTCACGGTTCGGCGATTCGCAGTCGCAGGGGATACCAACCGTCGCAAGTAGCATGGGGACCTCCCTTCTCGTTGGGAACAGCCACAGCCATAGCCATAGCCCCGGGATGGATACGGATTCGTTTTCGCTGATCGAGGGGCCTACGGCGACTGCCATGTCATATCAGACGCCTCTGGCTCTTTCGCTGCCACAGGGTCCGAGTCAGATTAGCCTTATGGTTCAGGAGAGTCGACGGCAGAGGCTTTCAAGTAGCGAGATTGGGGATGGGCTTGAGGGCGAAAGCGAGGAAGAGACGAACGAGAATGGGAGATTAGATGAATAGCTTGAAGTTTCTTTTTTTGTATCTCCAAGAATACCCCCTGTCCACATCAAGACGATTACCGATAATGCCAATGCAAGAGAAACTTTATCAACGACACCAAAAACCCTAAACCAAAACACCGATCCGCTGGAACCAGCCAGCAATGTCTTGCACTCTCTCCAATATCAGCCATGACTCCACCAACCTCCTTCAGGAAAAGACACAATCCATCTAAACCATCTCCTTTTCACTCGACATCCCATCCCCTTCACCCGCCTCCTTCCTCCCCTTAGCCTTCCACCACCTCAAACCCCTCCAACCTGCGGACCCAGCCCACATAACCAAGCACGTCAGAACCACCCAGACGGCCCTGCGCATCCTCGTCACCTTCGCCTCCCCACCATCGTTTCCTCCAACATGATAAACACCAATATACATCTCACCGAAGATCCCGAAGACAACCAGCCACAGAATCACCAGGACGGTCTCCCACGCAAACAGCGGGAGGAAGAGGTTCTCACGGAGAGCAAGCGCGGGCTTCGACCGCTTCTGCCACCACCACCCGAGAACCAGGTAGACGAGCGCAGACGAGGTAGAGAGGAAGCCGACGACGACGGCGTAGACCCAGCGCGAGGGCGCAGAGTCGCCCTTGTTGCGGGCTGCGGTGATGTCCTGGCTGTAGAGGCCGATGACGGCGAGCCCAAAGGCGAATTGCGCGATTGCGAGGATGAGAGCCAGGAGGTCTTTGGCTTTGGCGCGCTTGCTGAGCGTAGCTGAGGGGGGAGGGGTCTGGATTGGTAGGGGATCCATGGCGTAGCTTTCTGGTCCGCCGGGGACAGGGCCGCGGGATGGGTCGGTGGGGTGTGGGTTTTGGAAGTAGGCGTTTGGGAATGGCGGTTGCTGGAACTGTGTTCCAGCTTGTTGTTGCTGTTGGGCCTTTTTGGCTTTGTATTTTTTGGTCTCGGAGTAGCCGAAGCGGAAGATCTTGAAGAGGACGAACCACATTATGGAGGTGGGTTGTGGGCTTTTATATAATAGTGAGATACACTTAAAAGGAAAGGGCGTTGGTTGTGCCTACTTCGAGTAGGAGTGTCAAAGATGTATACAGAAAGACAAGTCTAGATGGAAAGACTGGATGGGATGCGCCGGCGCAAGATATAGTATTGTCCGCCTGGGAAAGAGAGGAAGTGCACAAAGAAAGAAAGAGAAGATAAAAAGAAAAATGAAACGAAGTCTGGGGTCGAAAGAGTGAAGCTGGGCTGAAGAGTGAATATTGAGACAGCTGCAGGAACTACTGCTTTATATCTTATTATTGTCTGAAGCATACAAGGTACTGCTCCTCATTGAGACGGCTCAGACCAGCTGCTGAAGAACTGCTTGTGTCAGACTCATGATAAACAGCTCCATATCCCAAAGCTCTGCCAGCCACTGGTTCTTTGTCCGGGTATCGTTCTGAAACACATCGCTGTTGTGGTTCGCGCGCGCCAAAGCCTGCAACAGCGAGCTTGAGCCGCTGCTGGTGATCGTCGAAGCGCCGTCGCGGGGACCCGACGACGCGCTCAATTGACTGGACGAGATCGCCCGAACTTAGCTCCCAGACCCGATTTAGTCGCCGGGATGCAAGTTAAAGATAGATTTAACTAGACATGGCCTATTCATAGCTGGCCGCTGGTACCTCCCTCGGACAAGTCTATTCGTACTCTCCGACAAACATACACCCCCTGTTTTGTTTCAACACCAACCAATAATTGAACGCCTATGTCCACCTGAAAGAATTCCATGAGTGATTGTTGACATGACGCTCATCAAAAAGACAATGGGAGCAGAGATTCATGGATGCAAAATGACAAAGGCTAATCGACCATGCAAGACCAAATGTGGATAAATCAAAAAGGCAAACCCAACCCAATGCAACACAATACCCGAAGGCACACCTCCCAATCTATTGTCAGGGAGGCTCCACACCACCTTCTATTACTCCTTTCCCTCCTGACCCAGTGGCTGTCGGTTTCTTGGCCGCGCTTCCTGGGGGAAGCGGTGGTTTGAACGCCCCTGCCGGAGTAGCTGGTGGAGCTGCAGCTGGCGCTTCATCGTCGTACTCAGGCCCCAGGTACTCATCGTCATGCGGCCCTCCCCCGCCTAGTGAAGAATGATCAGCGGATGCCCGATCATACCCCTGGTCATAGGACGCATGATGGGCATTGGCATGCTTTGACGCATTCTTAGGCGCCTTCTTATGCTTGCGTCCCTTCATTTTGGCTTTTTCTAACAGCCGCTTCTTCTCCGCTAGCCGCTTGCGCTCTTTACGGTCCTTGATCTCGTATTGACGGATGAGAGCCTCTGGTGGACGCCCGAAAATGCTCTCATACTCGCAAAACTCACAGATCCAAACGTCTTCTAGAGTGGGCGGATGGTGGAGGTTTGCGTATTGTTGCTGAATTTTTCGCTGACGCGCAGCCAACGCATATATGCTCCCAGGGGACCGTTTCTTCTTTCTCTCCACATTAGCCGGTTCTAGAGAACCAGCTGGGTGCTGTGGTTGCTGCTGTTGAGTATTTGCGTTCACCTGTGATGGAACAGTCGGGCTCGTTTGCGTTCCTTGTGTTGAAAACCGCGAATTTTGCCCTGTTGCCGGCTGGGTAACGGGTGTCCGATGTTGCGGGAGTGAAGTTTGTGCATGCATTGACATGCCTTTAGAGGAATCGGACTCGCACGTAAACGTGAACTGCGTCCTTGTTGGGGTCGACTGCTGTGGGAGCATGCTACCTTGAGCCGAACCCCGATATGGCGATGAGGAGAACGCCGAGGCGGCAGCATTCGCAATGGCTGCGGAGATGATACCATGGTTCCGCGCAGACTCTCCTAGGTGACTGTTAGCAAAGATGATCGGTAAAGGGTCTAGGATTGGGTTACCGTTTGGCCCAGGTGAGGACAACGGCCCGTCCCGACGACCTGGAGTCCGACCTTGTGACCAGGGACCATGCCCGTGTACTGAAGATCGTCTCCCTTGCCGACCAAGTCGGCCCCTGCCCGAACCAGATATACCATTGCCCACAGGGGATGCGGGGCTTCCAGTCCCGTAAAACGTGCTTACATGGCCTCCATCGCCGGGTGATACCAAAGGGCTTTGTGCAGAGTTTGCTAATCCCATCGTTGCGAATTCGGGAGACAAAGAAGAGTGATGACTGCCCGGGTGACCGGGTGTTGGTATCTTGCGCTTTTTCTTGTTGTTAGTATTCTCAAATGCGTCGTACCCGTCAGGGCCGGTCGGAGAGGACTTCGTCGGTTGCCCTTTCCCGTTGCTGGGAAGTGGTTGGTGTTGCACGCCGGAAGGCGTAGGCGACAGGGACAACCCACGAAAACCGGCACTCCGCCGGACTACCACAGGTCCATCCTCGTCACCGCTGTCCAAGTCAACGCCGTTCTCATAAGGGATATGGTGGTCTCGGTCGGGACTTTGATCACGGCCATCGCCCTGTTGCACATATACTTTGGACTCGTTTGCTACATCCCCGTTGGACAAAGCTCCGTAGAAGAGCTGCGTTGCCGGTGGAGCAGGAGGGTACAGGATTGAATCGGCTGCCTTGGAGGACAACCGGGACCGAAGTGGACGCTTGGGGAGGGGACGGATCAGTCTGTCGGGATAGACGGGCGACGGTGTATCTGGGGCCGAATTGAACATCCCATCTGCAGGAGAACAGTATCAGCAACTGAACGGCCACCCGACCCCCTCCATTTGCTTCTCCTCTTCCATCTCAGCCTCTTGGGGTCTGCCAACTAGCTCCAAGAAGCAATCTTTCGACTGCCAACAGGCCCGGGGACTACTTTTCAGCGAGGTCACGAGAGAACATACTCAGCGTAGCAGTCATTATGCAAAACTATTGACAGTGTCGGCCTCCACAGCCAGAGCCAAATGAGGCCTCTTTTGGCTCCGTCCGTCCAGTCTGGTAATGTCCACAGTGTGTTCCCTCGATCTCGTTCTTGTATGCCTTTCGTTTAATCCTTCTCGGGGTTGCAGATGGCCTCCAGGGTTCGTCCCAACCTGTCACCCACTTCGAATATTACTAAGATGGCAAAATATGGCACTAAATCCGGATCGAGATAACGGAGTGGAGGGAGGACAGGGAGAAGACCTGAAAATAATCCTTCAAGTCAGCTTCTTAGTCATGTCCGTGTTTGTGCTTGCTGGCAGGTGGGAGGGCACAATTCGGGTAAAGGCCGACAACGCAGAAGCGAAGGGAAAGGAAAAAGAAAAGCCGATAAACGACACGATTGAGAATCACACTTACAAATAATGAACTTCTCCCAGCAGCAGTCCCCATGCAAACTTTTTCGATGGAGAGAATGACACCCGATCGGCACCTGACAAACGTAGCGGAAAGGAGAGGGACCAGACGAAACCGAGAAGTACACTAAGGGGGCCTGCGTAGTGGGAGGCGGTGGAAGCGAACGGCGACGTGGGGTTTGCAATATGGAAGAAGTAAGTGGTAAGTTTTGATCAGTAACAAGCAGCAGAAGCTACCGGGTCAACTTCTAGAGAGCGACAATTTCAAATTATGAATCTCGGGTTCAATTAAGCTGTGCTTTTTTTTGGTTCTTTAAACGCATGTCACAAACTCTGAGCTTCCTTTCCCAGGAACTACAGACACCTCGGTGCCTGAGGCTATAAAACCACTAATATTATCTAAAAACAGGTCAAGGAACCTGATATCGCATTCAACTATGATATAAGCTCGCCGACTAATATGAGTATGGTATATGACCTGCTGGACGCGCTCTCCGTCCCTGGTTATTCCATGTACCCATGCAAGGGCTGTGTGCTCCCTCCACTAACAGTCTGCGAACGGTCACTCCCTCACGATGCTGGCATATTGCAAGCACACTGCAGGTCTTGAGGCTACTCGGACGATCTCCGTGAGTCGGCCTGGCAGCGGTCCGTGTATACAACCTGAAACCCAAATGTACGACAGACACGTTCCGTCCTATCCTACCTGCATTTCGATAGGTTCTCGCATCCTCCTACCGTTCTATGCAGTGTAGGTCATATCCACGCTATGTGAAGGTGCGGGTGATTCTCGGTCTCGGTGTACACACCCGATGTCGAAAGCAGTGTTTCTTTGATACACTTCTAGGATGACGTCCCTCGAGTCGATCCCCCCTATGGGGGTGCATTGCGCCAGCCAAATGGCATCACCGTGTTGAGGTGCAGCAAATTTCGCAAGTCACAGAGCCTACTAGGCCGAAGTCCTCTCCGTCTATCTCTTCGATTGGGATTGGCAGATTAGTCCTTCCGAGAGAGCTATCGGCTGCAGAAAGACGCACTGACTACCTCCAGCTACCTCCAGACTCCCACGCAACAATCCATTGCAACCGACCGCGAATATGGAGAGGTAATTTTGGACTGTAGGGTTGTCTGTCGAGGGACAAGGAGGGTTGTTACTAGTTCCTAGAAAGCTTCAGTGGGTAAGCGGGGTTTTCACACCGGAATGAAGGAGCAAAGGCATCACCGCATGCGATCACAAACAAGTCGTCGCAAATTGCGAGAGAAACAGCGACCGCTCGTTTTTCTCAAGACTCTGAGATAAAATCAAGTACAATTCTCGGATGGAATCAGCAACGCAGGAGCTGGCAGGTAGAGGAGAAGAGAGAGCGGGGAAAGGGAATGCGGACCAATACTTGCTTCCCGCGCAGAAAAAGTGAGCGATTCCCGATCCGTGTGTCTGGCTCCGGCTTTGCTTTGCGTCCTCCCATATCAGTCTCTCTCGCTCTTTTTCCCTCCTCTCTTCTGCTTCTCCAACCCCTCCCTCAAATTCGTCGATTACTATGTAGTCTCTGGCCATGGTTTGAGCTTCAACTGCGTCCTCTTGCTATTTCTCCCTCAATTGCCGCCCTCTACCTTTGACTTTCTCTTCCCCTGCGTCACCTTTTACCGTCTGTACGAGTCGCTCGAAACCTTCCAGCTCTCCAACCCTCTGCGACAGCTTGCCTACTAGCAGCTCCTGCTATCATATGTCCCTTATTCGATTACATTGGCGGCTTCGAGTTCTTTATCCGGCGTTGATGGTCTTTTATACCGACTCTGCCGCATTTTATTCTTATTCTCGCCCTCTTGAGCTGTCCCCTCCACAATGAGCCCCCGTCGCTCGTCTCGAGCCCGTACCTCACAACCTTCGCCAGCAATTCAGCATACAAATTCATCGAGCTCGTCAAACTCCATGACGCGAGAAAGAAGCACGAGGTCGAACCATAAAAACCCCTCCCCACGCTCTCAGTCGATCGACGATGCGGATAAACCCGAATTTCGCGAGACGCGGCAGCGCCAACGCGCCCGAGGCGACGACGAAATCGATCCTCTCTCCAAGCGTCCCGATGGTGAGGACGACGATATAGACGATGAGGAGGAGGATGAAGAAGAGATCACGCGGTGTCTCTGTGGACAACAGGACTACCCCGGCCTTCCCCCCTCTCGGAGGGAGGCTCTCGGTCGCAATGGCGCGCGAGGACTGATCAAGGATGAGAATCCCCTAAATATCTCTGCAGGCTCGTCAGACTTATTGTCAGATGAAATCGGCAGCATGTTCATCCAATGTGATTCCTGCAAAGTTTGGCAGCATGGTGGCTGTGTCGGGATCATGGATGAGGCGATGAGCCCCGACGAGTATTTTTGCGAAGAGTGTCGAAAGGATCTGCATAGGATTAGGAGTGAGATGAATGGGTAAGTTTTTTTTCTGTTTATTTGTGCTTATTTGTCGTTTTACCGACGTGTCAGCTCGCGGTTGAGGGAGCATGGGCTTCACAGGAATAGGCGCCGACCTAAACTCTACCTTGTGATTTCTTTCGCTTGAAGCCTTGCCGATATCCCAACATCATACCCCTCATAAACAGGATCTATTTGACGCTGGTGGGAATGGAACTCTTTCGCTTACGGTCGCGCAGGCAATATTCCTCTCAGTACCTACCCGTCGCTCCTATCCCCTCATCCGCAGTTACCTCACGAGATTCTTCGCGCGATAATGCCAAGCGGTCGAAGGAACAGAGATCGCGAAATTCAGATACATTCCCGAACCCTAAGCGACGATCCACCATGAACAGCCGGGATGCCGCCTACGACGAAGAGGAGCTGATACGACGTGCCATCGAAGAAAGCAAGGAAGACAATAAAGGCGACGAAGAAGAAGGCTCTCGGAGGTCCAAGAGGAGCCGGAGCGACAGTGAAGCGTATGTCATGCATCCATGAACTTCGAAATTTTCCTGACTTGTTGGGTTTCTAGTCACAGACAAAATGCAAAACGACCGCGGACCAGCTCTCCATCACCGGATATCAACTCGAAACAGAGCAACCCAGCCTCTCCGGCTGTTTCAGACGATGAGTTGAAATCAAAACCACTCACAAACGGCAATAGGAAGCAGAGAGCCACATCGCGTGGCCAGCGTGAAAAGGACACTAAGGAGCCAGAAGAACCAGAACCGGAACTGGAACTGGAAGAGGCCGCAAGTCGGCGAAAAGGAAGACCCGATAGACGGAAAGGTGAAGGTGCGTTAGAACAACTAATTCATGAGTCGCGGGAGTCAGCCAGCTAACAGGAATTAGGAGCTGATTCAGACCATGAAATGGAATCACCGACGAAGACGACTGCGATTGAAGCTGAAATCTCACACCCACCAAGTCCAGAACCTTCAGTGCCCGCTCCCGACTCTGTACCTATACGTCCCTCTACGCGCAAGTCCGGAAGACCACCTGCAAGACGTGGCCGTGTAGGGCGGAATCAATACACTCGGGATCGAGATTTCAATGGCACGGGAACTGACTCGAACACGGGCAATTCCCCACGCCGCGGACAATCTCTTGAAACGGGTGGAGACTCACCTAGGATCGGCTCTGCAGGGACACCGGTCAACGGCGCCGAAACGGGGAAACCAAGTCGACCCCGCTACGTTCATCAACGGACAACGATGAACGAGATGAAGAGACGTGTGGCAGCAATTCTTGAGTTCATATCAAGAATGCAGGTCGAAATGGCTGTTGCTGGTGAGAGTACAACACCACCTGGAAACGGCGAACGCCCCAATGGAACGGGAAGCATTCTCCTTAGGGCAGTTGCCGAATTACAGGAAGGTATTCTTTCAAACAATGTCGAAGAGGGATCCTCGGTCACTGCTGACAGAGGCGCGGGATCCGCCGAACTGCCTACCGAAAAGGACTTCAAAGATCTGAGCAGCCTCGAAATGATGGACGTGCTCACCCGCCATCTCCTGAAGTGGCAGCAAGAATACGGCAAGTTCGGAGAGAGATGACAACAACCTAGCCCCTCACGTCTTGCACAATCTTCCTATCATCCTCAGTCTCTATGCGAACCAAACTCTCTCCACATACTTCCGACTTATGTTTCATGCCAAGCTACCAACGATACCCCAACTCAATCTATACCGTCCAAAAAGATGTAAGACGGACATGTATAATAAACCACGGCCTTGCTGCTTTACTTCAGGAACAATAGTTACACTAAACGGAACATCGGACTCGGCGTTTTCTTTTTCTCTCTTTTTCAAGAATGGCGCGGTTGTCTTGCTTCATTCCATTCTTGCTACATACATATATCTTGCATTCTCTTGCTTGATTCTCCACACATGCCCTCACCTCTCCGTCTCTCTACTTCGAAATAATGATGTTTGGCTGGTTCAATCTCTAATCGTTTGCTTGCTTACTGGGGTCATTCCGTTGTACCTCCTCGAACTCTGGCGAATATTACCATGACACGGCGTTGGTTGATAGTGATCTTCTTTTGTTGGATACCTCAGGCTATATTACCTATCCATGACTCTTTTATTTGACATCCTCTACCATCTTGGCTTCTTACTTATTGCTGACTGCTACTGGAGTTTCCATATCTTGGTCTTCTTTTTAATGTTTTGAGGCTTCTTATTATCAAGGAAGGAGAAGGGAGGGGTGGGTTGATGTCTTCGGCGACTCTTACAGATTCGCTATTGTAGTAGATATACGGATTAATAAGTTCTTGCTCAATGAACTCGTGCTTGCCTTGTGTCGCTCCTGAGCGCCATGTCTGTTGGTAGGATCGAGGTAGTAACTACACACGTGGTGTTTGTTGCAACCCACGCAGGAAGTGAACTCGCCAGATTCTCAGAAGTGTCAGCTCAACAGGAGACAATAAGGCGGTCCTGGAGGTCTACGAGAGAAGAGAAGGGAGCGAAGTAGGAAATCAAACAATCTACATTCCATTAAGATTGCTACATACAAGAAAAAGGCCCATTATACAAAAAGTGTCAAGTTCCAGCAGTTCGTTCCAAACAGGCCATTCCCATCGTTGCATACAATTCCCACATACATGTCAGATACAAGCTTGCTTAGTAGGGTTATTTATTTGTCCAGTCATCAATGATCGTGCTCGTAGCGCAAGGAAATGAAACAAAAGAAAAGGAGATAACAACAAGATAGGAGAAAAGGAGGATGACGTCAGATGATACACCGCCGTCGCCAGTAAGCAAACAAAGTTGTCAAAAGTTTGGTTACTTACCCCTGGTTGTCGGGAGGACTAGTCCCGATCTGGAGGGGAGTAAGAAAACCGCTTACAGGCGGGAGCCGTGGATCACCTTGAAGTCGACCACCAATTCACGGCCACCGTCGTTGATAACCAAGGCGCGCACGGAGCCACGGCCCTCACGGAAGGCGTCGCGAATGCGCTGGTAGAGACTACCCTGGGGAACGACGGGGAGACCCTGCTTGACGTCGCCGCTCTCGGTCATGGCGACGATGCGGTTGTCGTCACGGATGTCAAGGATGCGGTAGGTCTTGTAGACAGGGCCGAGCATAGTCTGGACAACAACCGAGGGGGAAGGGTTGGAGATGAAGCTGGACTCCTCGTGGAGCTCACGGGTAAAGAGGTCGACACCGAGGTAGCGGTGCTGGCCAGTCTGGGGCGAGACTGAGATGCGGATCACCTGGGAGGGACGACCCTGGAGGACCAGGATGTCACCGATGCGGACAAAGTGACAGGGAATCGGCACGGTCTCGGCGGTGGTGCTGGCGCCACCACGGGGCTCGACGATGCGGACATCCTCACGGACACCCTCACGGAAACGAACTGGGCCGCGTTCGTCAGTGATAACTACATCTTCGCGATCGTGGTGATCATGGTGCTTGTGGTGGAAGGGGTGCGTGATGCGGTCCACAGCGCGTTCCACACCACGACGGAAGGAGTGGTAGTTACCGTCGTCGTCGTAGTAACCCATCTTGCGAGCTGGGGGATGATCAACTACGGTAGTAGTCTTGAGGATCTTAACGTTGGTGTTGGAGGGAGCTGGGGTAGGCTTAAGAGTCTCTACGCTAACCTGACGGCTGTTGTAAGAGTCTCCGCGGGGGACGTCGAGGGTCTGAGGCTGGTAGGCGCGCTCGTAAGAGGTATCGTAACCACCTGAACGGCTGTAGGAAACCTCGGAGGTGTGCTTCTGAGGGCCTTCGTAGGACTCTACAGGAGCTTGGGAGCGACGGTCGTAAGAGGCTGCGACGTCGTAAGTAGGGTCGGTGCGACGGCGATAATCACGCTCAGTGATGTCAAGCTGAGCCTCAAGGGTCTTGTCGTAGGTCTGCTGCCTTTCCTGGTAGTAGTCCTGGTAGCGAGACGAGGTAGGTTGTTGTTCACGGTAGCTAAGGGTACGATAAGATGTTAGATGGGGTTCAATGACTCAAGTTAAGGGAAGGCAAGGTAAGGTAAGGTCAGGTCACGTAAAAGTAAACAAAAGACACGAGGGAAGCACGACGCGGTGGCAGGGATGGAGGTGTGATTGGATTGTTTTTATTTGGGGCTGGGACAACAGGATTTGTTTTTGTTTTGGTGCCACGTAATTTAGCGGAGGGACTAGACAGCTCTAGCCTGCAGCCACTGCAGCCCATTGGGGAAGTCGAGATGACCAGCTGGAGGAGCGCGGGTGACACCGCTCCTTGGGCTCTCCACTTGGGTGGTTTCATAGGCGCCCAAAAGCCGAGCAGGATTGTAAACAAACTGAAAAAGAAAACATGCACTGTACACATACCGTTCACGAGCTAGGTCGACCTCGGGGTAGCGAGCTGACTGCACACGTTCGTCGGCGACAACGGTAAAACCTTCGTCACCTCCTCGGCGTTCTGAGCGACGTTCGAAGTGAAGATCGACTTCTTCCTTTCCGTGGACACGAGGGTCTGGGAGAGGAGCAGAGGTTCGAGTATCTTCCCGTTCGACGTGCGAAGTGCGATCGAGGTTGACTTCTCCCTCTACCCTTTCAGTAACAAGAGTAGTCTCAGGAACAGCGTCACTCCGGTACGACGACGGGAAGACACTGAAGGGGATGGGGACGCGGGCGTCAAAGTCCAGATTGGCTGTCCTTTGAGCGTCTTTTCTCGAATCTCTCCCGAACTGTTAAAAATAACAACTCGGAAGATGAGACAAGAAAAGACTTTTCACAGGGGAAGTCTTTCTCGTGAGAGTCGAGGGTGTGAGTACAAGATAGACCCGAGATAGATCTATACTCGACTGCGATTGCGGAGAATTCCTGGGGAAGAGGAATGTAAGATAAGCTTAACAGCTGGAATGTGAGATGGGAATGTGAGGATGGAGAGTGAAGAAAGAGGAAGAAGGAGAGGAGGAAGAAACGAGGCGAGCGACGAGCAGCTTTAAGATATGCAGCGCCCGCTGGGGATTGTTGTTGACACGCGCTTTGTTTACCGCGCCTTGCCTGATTGGGCCAGCCTCTCTGTCCCTGCTGCCGCCGATATCTGGTTTGCACTCCTCATCCAGCGCCAGATGAGTTGATCTGAATCAATCGAACTCTCCTCGGTATCAGCTGTTAGTACGAGTCTTCAATTACGCCCACATTCCATCCCATGCGCAATGACCACAACGGAACACTTTTTACCAGCACAAACCCACTACTCCAGGCACCGCTGCAGCCAGACTAAACACCCACTCCAATCGACACCACCAGCAAATCCCGACCAGACAGAGCACAAAAGCAAGAAAAGCAGCGAAACCCACGCCTTATCACATGCGTCGCCAGGATCACCCCCGATCAAAAGGACCGCTCAGAAAAGCCGGCTCCCCCAATCTCTGCCCTCTCCAGTTCGGCAGCTCCCCAATCTCACTCCTCATCCCAGCCACATCACACCATCACCATGGCAACAGTCCGGGACTAATCGGGGGTTCTGCGATGAGAAGCAGCCAATTTAGCGCTGACTCCGCTGAGCTTCAGCCGATCGACAGGCGATGCGTCCAATCGCCCACCCACGGGCTGGTCGAGCCTTTCTGGCCTGTTCTGTCGTCAGCCCAACCACCCTCATTCTCAATTACCCTCGGAAGACGACTCTGAAACTCGCCTCCCAATTGATGAGACTTATCAGATATACTATCGCGTTAACAGCTCGTGGATCTGGTTCTGGGTGCGTGTGTGAGGCCCAACCTCGTGCGTGGTCAGTTACCATTGGCGATCTGTCCGGTTTCCTTCGCCCCGCCTCCTCTTCTTGCTTCAAGAGTCTCGGAGTTCAGCTCGCTCGCGGCTCCACCGTGAGCAAGCTCACCACTGAGTCCAGGGCAATCAGGGCCGAGCTCTAGGCTCCAGCTCCAGCTCCAACTCCAGCAACCACCGTGCTTGGTGCTGCCCAGCGCCAATGCCAGATGATCAATCGGTGAGAAAGCCCCCCAACCTCGCTGTTTCTCTTTCGCCTCCCCAATAATGTCAGCAATGACTCGCCCAACCTTTCGCTTTCTCCCAGCCACGGGGTCCAGACTCAATTCCCTCTTTTCCAAGGCGGCGGAGTCCTGACAACCGAGTCCAAGTTGATGTGGCTGGCTGTCGGCTCGGTTGCCGTGTGGGTTGTGGAGCCTCGATCCAGCGATCGGGGTGGAGGTTGATTCCGTCCCGAGGTTGTTACAACTTACGCTGCCAACATCCAGAGTGAGATCTCCCCAGGTCGCCGAGGGGTCAAGTTCATCAACAGACAACAAAGATGATGAAAGATCACAGGTGCGATTTACATTTTGTCAGAAATCTACTCCGGACCCCGTATCACCCCCAGGTTTGCTTAATTCAGAAGAGATTAGTTCCACCTCAGTTTCCAACTTCATGACATTAACAATAAGAAGCCCAACATCAATTCTATGCACCATGACAACTCCCCAGATCTCTTTATTTTTATAGCCAAACATATTCGATAGAAAGTAGCGAAATCATAAATAATTGAGCCAGTATATTCAAGGCCGCCAATGAAGTTCCAAAAGTTCATTTTCGTATATGACATAAGCCAACCGGGGCATAGTATTGCCCGTGAAGCGAGGGTATCAGAATGTTCATCAGAGAATATAGAAACGAAAGAGATGTCACAATATTAATCAGCAGTGTCCTTGCTGTCGCAGACAGCAACTGGCCTCTGGTAAGGTGTAACGGATATTATAACAGTATTGGGGGAATAAAAAAAAAGACAAGCAAAGAATGAAGGCAAGAGGCGTGATATGCCAAAAAGAAAGCCTCGTAAATCAAGTCAGATCATTAAATATCTCGAAGATTAGGCACGTGCGCTTATCCGCGCATCTTGAACGCATTGCGCAGTCGCTGGAAGCGCTTCTTGCGTCCTGATCCTTCGATCACCACGTCAGAGGCGCGGTGGCCGTTGGCTGCGGATTGATCCTCGTCGAGAGCAGACTGGAGGTTATTGGAATCGACCTTGTTGCCATTCACAGAAACCACGTCTGATGTCGCAGGTCGCTGAGGTTGCTGTATTGTTGAAGGCGAAGGAGTTGATCCAATGCCGGAGTCGATAGGGTCGCCTTGCTCCGAGCCGAGAGGCCAGGCATCACCAGTAGGTTTGCGGGGAGACTTCTTCAGGAGCCTAGACGGGCTTGCAGGGTTTGCGGTGATAGTAGCCTTGTATGAATCGTTTCCTTCGAAGCCTTGGACCGGCGCCTGTGGGTGCTCCGAGATCGCCCCATTGGCGGCGAGACCAGGTGGCTGCAATTTTCCGCGCTGTACAGGTGACTTCGATTTCCGCATGCTCAAGCGATCGAGCAGGGTGGGCTTGCGGGAAGAGCCAGTAGGGCCACGGTTCAGTAATTCGTCCAATTCCCGCTCCGTCATGCCACGCGATCTAGCTAGTGCAGCCAGCGCAACTTTTTCATCGTGAGCAGGTTCGGCCCGTTGCGCTCGGCGTGCAGGAGTTCGTGGGGCAGACGACGGCCGGCCTTCGCCTTCGGAGCTGTCTTCCAGCTCAGTGGAGTCCCCATCATGGGCGCCCTTCCGGCGCGGAATACCGCGGACAGGACGCATGTCATTGTCGCTCATACTCCGCGTAGGACGATGGCGTATTAATCGATTTTGAGTGCCACCATCCGAGTCCGAATCAGAGTCCCCAAACCGGGAGCGAAATGGTGTACCAGAACCTCTCATACTTTTTCCTTTTTGCGACTTGCCTGTAGAGAATAAAGATGGCTTGTCCTTTCGCGGACCACTACCGCGCAGGGTCGTACGCATATTTCCTGCTCCTAGTCCAGAAGGGAGTGGGCGGGATTCGACAGGAGAGGCAGAAGCTCTCATCGGAGAGGCGGGAACTGAACTGCTCGTTTGACTTCCTCGCAGGGTTCGTCTCATCCCCATCCCTCCTCGGCTAGGTCGGCGAGCCCGCGTGAAGCTACTTGAGGAGTCACTGCCATTTGAGAGCGTTCGTCGAGGCGTGTACCCATTAGGCCCGTTGCCATTAACTTCACCATTTGGACTATCAATCTCCTTGTGCGTGGATGGCGCCAACGATGAAGGGCGTTTCTTGTCCTGGTCTCGAAGATTTGGCGCACTGTATGTATTTGTTTCAGGTTGTTGATAGCGTTTATCAACTTCCTTCAAGTTGTCCTCGTCTTGTACATGGGCAATCGTGTACACTTCAACTGGCATAGTTGCCGAGCGTGGGAACTCTCCCTGGGATACGGTCCGCTCAGCCTCTGGTTGCGCAGGAGGTTCATCAACCGGAAGCGGCTCGATCAGTTCAGGAGAACCAGAAGTTAATCGTCTCGAATCATCTAACGTAGGAGAATCCACATGGGCGATCCGGCAGGTCGCTGGAAGTTCATCACCAGCTTGATCGGCTTGATGACCTTCCTCCTTTGAGCTGGTGGCCAATTCAGGCTTTGCAGCGGCCGAGTGCTCGGCTGCCGACTGCCGGTCGAGTATAGCATTGATCGAAGCAAATCCATCACCATCATACCCCTCCTCCGCGTCGCTATACACACTGTCACTCGAGTCATCATCACTCTCTCCAAAGGACTTTCGCTTTCCCTTCTTTTGACGATCAACTTTCGATTCCACCTCCTCGAGTGGCTGGGGATATTCAGCTGCTTCATCATACTCCTCGAGACTCTGCCTTCCTTTTTCCAGCTCAGGAGTCGCAGGTTGAAGCGTGATATTTGGCGTCTCCAAAGTTAGTTCCGGTTCGAGGGGAAGGTTCTGCTCAGACGGCACCTCCTGTAAAGGTGACAGTGGGGTCTTGTGGAAATAAGCGGGTTCAGAATTGGACTCGCCAACTGAAATATTTTCCTCCTGAATTTCCATTACCTCCCTTGCAGCAATGTGCGTCGTGGCGGGCAATGCATTGTCAATCGGTACCTGTTTCTGCACGTTCTCGAGGGCGGTAGGAGAAATTATGCTGCCAATGGCATGGTCATTTGAGAAACCTACATTATGGTCCTCATCCGACGATGTCGATTCATCATCATCCAGGTCTTGCGGGAGTGGTTCAGGTTTTGCGCCATCCCTGCCAGCTCGGATACTACCGAACGATGGTAGAGCTGCACGTGGTTTCAGGATTCCATCGAACTCATCCACATCTGCAGAGCGCATTGGGGAGGGTTTCCGTTTGTGCAGATTGAACCAACTACTTTTTGGTTTAGACTTTCCAGGAGGCGATTCAGGGATGGGGTCCTCCGGAGGTGTAGGCGGATCTGCCGCCACTCCGACAACTTCTGCCTCATCATCGAAGCTGACCTTGACAGACTTCTTTCGAATAATTGGCCTTAAACCGTCGTCAGATGCCACAGATGTCGCATCAGAGAGCTCGCTAAGGGGAGGACCAGGGCGCAGTATGCCATGAATTCTGCCATCGGGTGAAAGCGAGCTATTGCGTTTCAGTGCAGATTTGGCCGGAGAAACCGATCGTGGGGGTGGTTGGTGCAACTGTTCCCCAGGCAAGCTCATTACCGTTAATTGGGAAGGGAAGCGGGCCGATCTTCCAGGGCTGGCCGACTGGCGCAGATTGGCGGACGGGGACCCTCCGTCCAATTCCACCGCAAGGTGCGGCTGTGGTGGACTCACAGGCGGCGTCTTTAGTTGCTCTTTTGGCTTTTCTACTACCGGCGGCGTTTGAGGCCTCGGAAGCTGTGGAGGAGGTGCAGGAGGTGCGGGGACCGCCGGAGCCTTCAACTCCTTTGAAAGCACTGGTTGATGACGTTCCTTCGGCTGGCGCTCCTCTGTGATTGTGGATGCCTTCTTTGCGAGAGGACGCACACTGGTATCCACTGATGCAGGGCCTCGGCTTGGAGACTGTTCCACAGACACCACTTGTTCACGTTGGGGTGTTGAGCGAGATGCTACTTGGGGGGTATTCGGTTCATCATGGCGGTGCACAATAGCCGCTTGGGCCGCTAGAAGAGCGGTTCCTGCAGTGCGCTGGTTTCTCCCAGGACTGCCAGGGCTTGCAGGACCAGTTCCATGAGTCTGTTGTCGCACTGCCTTGCCAGGTTCGGCGAGGGGGCGCTTGTTATGAGAAGCTTCCTCGGAAGTGGATCGCCCATTCCTTCCCCCAGCAATAACCTCTTCTCGTCGATCAGGATATCCAGATGGTATCGTCGGGGAGTTCGCTCGGGAATTCATGGGATAAGAGAAATTTATCGAATTCCTGCTTTCCGACCTCTGGTGCTCGGGCGAGGTTTTGCGGGCTCCTGGTGTAGGACTGTCGGAAAGTCTTTCCAGCGGTTTGATGTCACTCGTCTTCTCCTCTGGGGCTTGTGTACGTGAGGTTGACGACCAAACAGTTGGCCCTAAGCTGACAGAGCGCCGACTTTGATTGTTCCGCCCCGTAAATTCTTTTGGAATTGCAGGAAGTGGCGGCGCGACAGCTGGAGCCCCCGGAGTTCCATAGCTCGATGTTGGCCGACCAGGCGACTGATCCCGAAACGTCCGGGCACTCATGGAGCCCGAACTATTAACCCGTCGCAGACCATTTCGACTTGACGGTCGGAGAATCGGAGAGCCACTTGTCGCGGGTTGTGACGAGATCGACGATTTGCGCTGGAGCATGCGCTTGGTCTGGACATTCTCAACGGGCGTTGGGGTTGGTGTCAGAGTGCGGAGCGCAGCGGCGGCGGCGGCGGAGGAAAGGTTATTGGACGAAGGCTGCGACTGGAGAAAGGCTCGAGTCGCGGCGGATTGCGCGGATTGCGATGAGGAAGTCGAGAGGTTTGGCTGTGTAATTGTCAGTAAGCGATTTGTCAAGACCAATTGACCGAATGTCATCCGGGTGCTGGGATAACAGAAGGTAGGCACAAAGCACAGGTGGGGAGACGAACCCGATGTTGCGAGGCGCTCCTCCTTCTGCGGAACATGGCTCAGCAAGCAAACCGGCCTTGAGGCTGGCACGAGAGGGTGTGGAAGAAGGCGAGTTGTAGCAATTGAATTCCTCTGCCACTAGACAGAAAGGTCAACTGGTACCTAAAGAAGGGATTGGCGCTAAAGGCGGAGAGCAAGCTCTCAGCTGGCAAGGAGCGAACGCGAAAGCGAGTGCGAGACTCGAGGGAGAAAGAAGGGAGAAGGGAAGGGCGTAAGCGATAGAGGTCGGGGAGAGGCGACGATGAGGGGGATGATAAAGAAGAGGGAAGAACAAGCAAATAAACACCAGCGAAGAGAAGAAGAGAAAATGTAATCATACAAGAACCAAGAAGCGACGAAAGGACGATCGATGACGATGATTTCATGGTGAGTGGGAACCAGCAACGAAGGGAAAATAGGCCCGCTGGAGCAACGCTGGAGCAACTTTGTTGAGGTGAGCCTGTAAGATGCGCGAGAGCCACCGCAACTGCGTCATTCTCGCCCAAGCAGGAAACTCACAGCCACAGAACCCCGAACGATCGTCGTTTGATCAAAACAACCTTCCTCTTCAACCGGCTCCTGTGCCTGGAAATCTGCAATCTCAGATCGTGCGGTTCCCCTCTCATTTAACTCAAACTTGTGCCTTGCTGGAGCCGTGCCAATATCGCCGAGCTTGGCCTTTCCATTGTCGAATCCGAGTGCGCGATTCGCGATATATTTTTTTAACAGGCCCAGCCCTACGGTTCTGCAACTTCTGTGCTGTCTCCAACTTCCCGCAGACTCTCCTATAAAATTCTTTAGTGGTCAATTGATTAACCACTTAATTTGCCTTTATGAACTGATAATATTGCCTAGGCCTCTCAATTCGAAAATAAATACTACCTGCCATGCCCCTTTTCAACGCCCTTCTGACAAGGTCTTTCAAATTGGTCTCCATCAGGACCTCTTTCCCAGCAAGATGCAGATCCGATGTCACACTGTACACATCCTCTCCCTGAGTACCTAGTAGGCCCTCGTGCTTATCACGGAGCCCCTTGTGAGGCACCAAGTAACAACCTCTCAGCCTTTAAACAACTCGCAGCGCTCAATCAACCTACAATTGGATCTAAAAATCTATCGCGACTTCCAGAGACAAGTTTATAGCCTCCCTTCGGAGTAACGTGCACAACAATGCCATCTATCTACTCTCCTACGTCTCCAGTTCTTCCTGAAGACCCTCAAAGGGCACCACCTGGTTGGGAGCCGCAGAGCTTAATATTTTCTTACCGCAATCTCGACACTCCCCGAAACCTGATGGAAACTCCACGGCCCTTTGGCCTTTTTCGGGCAAGGTTTAAAGCCAGCCGGTCCATTCAACGAGTAACAGGAATGAAACTAGTAACTAGGAGTGCACTTGGGAGATCCGCGTTTGTCTTCGTTCAAACCCTCCAGCAGGGCCGGGGGCTTTAACGCACTGACACTCCAGCGAGGACCGCACGTTCAAGTGCAAGATCATTGACGCTACATATGTCCTGAAGGCCGCCGGGAACCCTCATCCTACTGCCTTTTCCAGACCAGGAACAAGATCGTACTCTTGGATATGTAGCAAGTCCTCATACGAGGACGATTCCCCATTCCGAGGCCTTGTCGTTGCAGGATTCTCTAGGGTGCTGTGCAGAGGGCTGCACATATATACCAGCGACCGATTAGACTGCCGCAAAGACCGGACTAGTTGTTGACGTTCCTCGGTGAATAGAGTGGCGGGCATTTGTGTCATATCCCTGAACCTCTACAGATGTGCACATGAGACTGCGACTCGAGACCTCAGCTAATCAAATATCTGTCGACTGCCGAACACACCCAGCACTAAACACCTACTATGTACGTAATGTAGATACGAGGTGGGCAGGCCCAGGCTGCTTACTCCGCACTAAATCTTAACGGCCCACAAAAAGACCCCGAGTGAGATTCGTGGCTTTCGACTCAAGTCCTTTATCTTCACTCTTTCACTGGATCCACGCATACACGGGATTCTGCAAGAAAAGTACTCCGTAGCAAACATTTGGAATAGTAGTTCTCTAACCAGACGCTGCCACGAAGCATGAAGTTGTCTTCATCAGCATTCGATACTACAACCCACAAGCACACAAGAGGGCGACAGAATTTAGAGCAGTAATTATCATTAATATCAGATTGAGCGAGCAAGCGCATGAGTAAGGTATCCGGCATGCAGGTATATACAAATCGTAGCACAAAGTCCGGAGGTCAACTTTCATCTCATCTCCCCAACGCCGAGTATAGAGCATAGAGGATGGAAAGAGAGGGCAGAGGAGGAAGGAAAGGCGGGGCTCATTTTGATCATTCGTCGCAACTTGCCACTATCCAGCCGACCAGTCGGGAATAGTGGGATATAATATGTAGTAAATGGGGAGAGAAGAGGCAAGGATAGTAAGGGCGGTGGAAGGGGCAGATTGAGCTGAGTCTTTAGGCCATCATCATCCCGTAAGCAATAGCTAGGAGCGCCGGTAATACTGTCGTGATCAAGGAGGGAAGTGTGATAATCTCAAAGCCGGCGCTGTCTAATGATGATGTTGTGAAGACGGTCTCGAAGGAAATATGGCTGGAGTTGAAGCAATTCGTGTCATTGACTTCGGCGACGTCTTCGGGTTCGGCAAAGGTAATGTCTACACACTGTACAATTTCTGATTAGGCGCAGTCCCAGCGAGCTGAATTGGGACCAGAGGCAGCTTACATTGTACAAACCAGCACCGTGCTGAGCAAGCTCGATGACCTGAATTGTCGCATTGTCTCCAACCTTTACATCAACATTGGCAGGTAGCGGGACCTGCGGAAGACAGAATGTGCCAGGGTAAGGATCGTTATCGGGACCGACGATTTCAAACGGCGTGATCATAGGATGGCTCATGTTCGGGGGCTCCGTTCCCAGACCCAGGTTGAGGTACACCATCGCTCGAGCGTGACCGGGGAACCAGCCTGGTTGAATGGCGATTGCGCCGCCACGGACAGGCCACTTTGTCCGGTTCGTGGACAAAGGCATGCCGCCGCCTTGATAGGGTATATTAGCACATAGAGAGCTATACTCAGGACTCGGAGTGGTGTCAAGACATACAAGGGTAAATCCATTGCATGCCATAGGGGTAAACCAAAGTGTCGTTGTCGCTATCGTATGCAACGCCAAGACCTCGTACTTCATCAACCTCACCGGTTGTGTGCAAGTTGTTGCCTCTGTAGCCGGGATAGACGATAACTGTATGGGCGGACACCAGCCCCATAAACAGCAGGGCACCAGCGATCCATTGTGACGAGGACGTTGAGAATTTCATCTTTGCGGCGTATTCCCCTTGTTTGTGACCGAGGAAGAGCAAAAGAAGAAACCGGGGAAATCCTTCACAGCTGTTCAGAGGAAGCTCAACAGCAGAATGATCAAAGTCTCGTCAAACGCATCAGTCGCTTCGAGCACTCTGAATCATTGTCGAAACGGAACAAAATAAGCTTCTTCTCGCAACCCTCGAGAAAGAGAACAAGTCAGACAGAGCAAGTCTCAGACACAAAGAAAAGGCGTGGCCATGCCCTTTTGAGGCGAGACAAGCCCGGGTCCCCCATCGCCTGATTCTGCAGTTGGCCCTTCACCTCCAGGCGGAGCGGGGGCCGTGGACGAGTGAGAGGGCAGATCACGATGTGACAGCGCCTGCAGGCGTCGACAGGGGGCCTTTCATTGAAAGGGTTTGCTTGAGCTGCTGTTCGGCGAACGGATGGCACTGGACTCGATTGGTTGCACAAGGAGTGGGAGGAGTGAGCAGTGTAGACGGCGGATTGGCCGGACCAGATGAGCCCAAGACTGTGAGGATGCAAGTGTATCACCTCCAATGCGCGTTGCGGGCTGCTCATTCGTGGATGGTGATTGTTTCGAAGCGCCCGGATCGGGGGCTAAAGTGCAGAGGAGGGGAGATCAGGAGCTGGGCGCTTAGAGGCCGCCGCTGAGTGGCTGGCCGAGATTATCCTGCTCTTGACATTTGGAATCATCTTAAACTTGATATGGCTGGACCTTTTTGAAGAAGGAAATGAACTTCAAGTCTTCGATAATATTAGGCTCAGCATCTCTTGAACCGGCGCAACCTGACCGCCTGCATGAAGAAATCACTGTAAGCGCTATGAATCTCCACTTGACCACTGAACTTTCCAAGCTTATCACCATCAAGCACAGTCGCATTGCAGCATCACCATGCAGCTCCCTTTAACCGCCTAATCCATCCCACCATCCCTGCACTGCACACCTCCCCCTCTTCCCCTCCTACGGTCCACCCCCCTTCTCTCTCCTTTGTTCCTGAGGTCTGAAAGTACCTCCCCACAAGTGGCGCCACAACATGCCCCACACCTCTCGTCGCAAAAAACACCCCTCACACCCGCAGCAGCACAAGCGCCTCGAAATCACCGACTCCTCAGGCTGGACGCACGTCACAACTTCCGGCAACGCGCGCCGTCTCAATAATCGCCGAGACCAGAATCCCAATCAAGATACTATCTCCGATCCACAGCAGCAGGAACAGCAGCAGCAGAAGGAAGTCGAACCGCCTCTCTCGCCCGCGGAAGCTCCGCCATCCGTCACGCTATCGCACCTCCAGCGCCAATTGAACGAGTCACGTCGGCGATGGGAAGTATCAGCAACTTGGACGAGTGCACAGGGTGCGCTGCGGCGCGCATTGCCTTTGGCCGGTCCTGGTGATGAGGGCGAGGGCGAGGACGTTTCTATCGTCTGCGTTGGCCTCGGGAGTCCCAGTGGGTTCTTGCGCGGAGGGTGGGTGGATCGGAGGTCTGTGTCTATGTATCAGCTCGCGGCACTGACGGGTGTTATGGAATTGTTTGGTTGGTTCTCCTTCTTCCCAGATTTATCACTCATCGAGGACGGGAATGCTGACGACCCGTTCGAATCCAGAGAGTCAATCCCCTAGCCGCCCTGTTAAAGTCTACGCACAAGACCCCGTCTTCAACGATCACGATCGCGCGCTCCTCGAGTCGCTCAATATAACGGTCCTCGAGCACCCGGGTGCCTTTGAGAAGGTCTCGTCGCGAACACTTCTGTTCTGTCCTGGTGCGGAGCGGAGACACCTTGAACTTCTACTTGCGCATGATCCGGCGATTGTATTTGGAGGCCCGCTTGAGGACATAGACTCGGGTGTTGTGACAGGTTATATTCGCGCGAGGGAATCGGGGCAGCTTCCACTGTTCGAGGAGCAGGAGCATGCGTTTTGGAGGATGAGGGTTTACTATACTCCAAGTGAACGGGGATGAGCCCGAATCCTGGGCTTTGAAGAACAATCACTTGCTCCGCCGGCAGCGGACTTGAGAAGCCACGCGTAGTTGAATCAGAGGATGTGGGATTCGGCCAATGGATTTATCCATCACAGAGGCCCTGTGAGCAATATACAAAGCATCGAGCAAAGCGCAGGTAATCCAGCCCGCCACAAGAGACAGTCATGGTCATGCCAGGCGAATGGAGGCAAAGCAAAGCAAACACAGCAAGAGGGCCCGCCAGCGAATAAATTACAATCCAAGACAGCGTAGAAAAAGCGAAAATACGTCAACACCATAAAGTTGAGGGAGATGGCTAAAAGAAACGTGCTCGTCAAACATGTGTACGTCGAGAATCATGTATACACAGAGAACTCCAATAGATATTCGTGAGGAGATGTCAAAGTAGAGAGAGGGGGGGATGAAAGAGGGTGGAGATATTTTGAGGAGGATAGGCTACGCTGCCGTTTGGCCGTCGCAGTCAGGGATCTTAATCCCGGGCTTTAGGTTGCGGCCGGGATCCATGAGGCCCCATTTGTCTTCCCATTGCATCTTGCCTTCGTTGTACCGTGCTTTCCACGGTTCGTCAAATGCCTCGAACCTGAATGTGTGTTAGAAGATATTGTTTAGAAGTGGGCAGTGGGAAGGATGGCATACCAGAAATAATCCGTCCCGTTCTTCAACGCCTGGCACACCCAGTCGGCCATGAAGATATTCATATTTTCAACACTAGCCACAGCCCCAGACGTGTCATCAGGACAGTTGGCGCCCTGTCCGCAATCATTTCCACCACCAGAGGGCCACCCCACCTCGGCGATGATGTTCCCCTTGTTCGTGCCCTTTGTCAACGGCGCATTGTGGTTATTCCAGAAACTCCAGGTCCAAGCCGCAGCATCCTCGACTTCCACGCCCCCGAAGAATGGGTGGACGTTCGACATGACGACGTCAGTTGCAGCCGTCAGGGTCGAGTCCCAGTTGTCGCCAAGATCCGAGGTCGCAACCTTGATGTTGATGTCGTGGTCCGCGAAGTGCTCGCGCACCTCGCGCATGTAGCGCGTGATGTTCTGCCGGGCGTGCTCTTTAGTGTCGCCGGCGCGGTATAGCGCCTCGTTTCCGATTATGGCGCCCTTGAAAACGGAGTGGTCCTTTCTGTTGTCGAGGATATCATAGAGCTGCGAGAGCTGGCGGTCGTTGGTCGTCATGTTGGTGTCGATCCAGACGCCGAGCCAGAGTTTCATGTCTGTCAGCTCGAGACGCTCAATGGCGTGGAGAACCATTTCGGTCTGGTTGCAGTCCGTTCCGTACAACCGGACAGTGTTTGTGAGCTGCGAGAGAACGGCCATGTCCCGGGTAACGTTGTTCTGAGACGGGGGCCATTTGTCACACTCCGGGTGCTGCACGCCCCAAGGCGTGTAGTCGATTCCGGGGAACACCTTGTGTAACCCTTCCATGCTCATTAAAGCCTTGATCTCGTCGGAATTTTTCCCGAGGTCACCATTTGACTCCTGATCGTCCTCGGCGGAATCGGTCGACGACGAAGATCCTGAACTGCTTTCTGAGCTGCTGTTGTTACGATTGCCGACTGTGCCTCCCACTGCGCCGCCAACGATGGCTCCGACCACGATGACGGCCAGAATGATACCAATGATCCACCCACGTTTCCGACTGCCGCCGGAAGGCCTGGGCTTAGCATACGAACCTCCCTTCTCGACCGCTCCAATACCTCCTCCCGCGCCGGGAACCGGCCCGTAAGAAACATCAGCGGCTTTTTTGGCACCGAAGAATCCACCGAGTATACCTCCGGCCGCGCCTCCAGCGCCTGCAGCAGCAGCGGCATTGCCCCTCGAAGGACCGGAAGTGAACCCGTCATCGCCATCATCAAGGATATCATCTGGGTTGATCGGGTAATCGTGGGCACTGTAGGCGGAATTTCGCTGATACGGCCCTCCGCTATTGGGCCCAGGGCCACCCTGGTAGGCAGTCGGCTCGAAGAAACTCCGCTGGGACGCGTTTGGTGGCGTCCAATTTCCGACAGGCGCCGCAGCAGCCCCCAGCGCGGCATTCGAACCGAAGGTTTCCTGGGATCGCAGGCCCTCCGAGCTTCCACCAGGCCCGACACTCGGCGGCGGGGGCACGTATGGGTTGTCCGCGCCAGTTGTATGATAGCCACGTTCTGCGGGGATGTAACCGCCCGGTGCGTCTGTTAAAGCGTCAACGCCACTCTGACGGTCATGGGTGTTGGCAACGCCAAGGGCGATACCACTAATACCGCCGCCTACAGCCGCTGGCCCCAAGTTATCCATCCCCGGTGTTGCTGTCGAGGAAGTGCGCATCGACTGCGTGTGCGCGAGACCCGGCCGCCAGTCTTGGCCGTGCTCCGGTACTGAGTTGAGGCCTCGCTCGCCTTGAGGCCGGCCGCCGTATCCGGCCATTCGGTGTTGGGAGGGAATTGGCGGAATGTCGCCGTATTGGTCGCCCATGAGATGTCCTTCTGCGCCGTCACCGTTGTGGTTGTAGGGCCCGCTGGCACCGCTCATTTTGCCGGATCCCAACCAGCGGTCGTGTTGTGCTGTCCCTTGGCGTTCTTTTGTGCTATGGCCTTGTCTCAAAGTTTGGAATGCCGAGACCTGACTGATAAATCTCGGTTGGAAGCGCACTGTTTCATGAGAAAAGCGTTGTGTTTGGGGCAAGGATAGATACTGTCGACAAGACCAGACGAAGAAATATCGATAGCGAAAGCGACAACTGTGATGCCCGCGAAATTAATCTGGCACGAATAATGAGACTCGGCCCATGGAACACCTGAAACGTCAGGAAAAGTGGAAAACCTACCCGACAAAGCTCGAACCACGGCTCTGAAGAAGTGGAACGGCGAGAACGAGGGCGATTGAGAGTTTTTGTCGATTCTGGAACAGGAACAGGGGCAGGAAGACAGACACGGACTCAGGAATAACGCGGCTGAGACGTAATTTCGAATAACAAGGTGATATATTGAAACGCTAAAAGGAGGAAACGAAGGGCAGGGTATAAAAAGCACTAACAACAGCCACGGGCACCGAGTGAGGGGAAGAGGATGGGCCGCGGATCTCGAGAGCGAGAAGCAGACGAGGTCGAGGGAGACGGAGGAAGATGAATAGTGAAGAAAGAAACCAAGTTAGCCAGCGATTACTGCATGCGGGCTTGGAGAATTCAGACGACGACGAGACAACATGATCCCCAGCCAGAAGAAAAGCAGTCTTACTCTTGTTGAGGGTTGGAGGCGGAGGAGATGTGGAGGCTGTGTCCAGGACAACCACTGCAACGAGCCAGTACGGAGTACGGACCCTGTAAGACCCTCGAGAATCAGGGCCACGGACCCTTTATTTTACGGTATCCCAGGGTTCAGCAATAATACCACTAAAAATAACCCATCACCGAGCGCCATGCCCACCTCGGAAGACACACCCGGACGGATGCAGCCAAACGTGGAGGGCGAATTCATCAGTAAGACATGCATGGAAAATGGATTGGAATTTGATTGTCCGTTTCTTGGACCAGAGCTGAGGAGACGTTCTTTTTTCACTCCGGCATGTGACGGTTCCGGCGGCATTCTGAGACAACCACCCATCGCTTCTCGAAGCTTGACCTCGCCCCTTGAATCAACACGAGCATCTACTAGTAATGATTAATCTAACTATACCAAAGGAGGCTGACAATGTCTCAAAGTTCAGAATTCCGCCTTCACATGATCTATCCCTGTCTCAGTTGATTTGATCTGGGCAGTTCATTACAACAGCTTCTTCTATTCAGATTGGGTCGTCTCTTGGAGGGATCTTAAAAATAAAAGTAGGCAAGGATGAGCCACTGAGAGTCAACTAAAGTCAGTGCTGTATAGTCAAGGTAAAAAAAAAAAAAAAAAAAATATGGCACTATCTAGCGACGCCAAGTCAACCCATCGCGACCAGTCACTAGCCACACAAAGTGCCAGCAAGAAGGGAATCTTGAGTACCTCGGCTGCCCTGCGCCCGCAGGGTATATAGCAACGGCCGGCCGCCGTCCACGAATACAGGAGAAAATAAGAACGACTGCAACAACGACCTCCTCATAAACATGGCAAGAATCTCAAAGCATAGTCATAACTCATAAGTGGTGTCAATATACCCTTTCGGTCTCGTTCTCCGTTGTCCAAGCCCAGATCGCGTAATCATCACAAATCATCATATCGAATCGTCAAAAAGCAGTCACAAAATCTTTTTGTCCAGTACCCGAATGCCCGGACACTGAAACCAAGGTTCTTGCTCCAATTACTCATCCTGTTTGCAGCCGCGCGGCATTCCCCTGCCGTGTCTATTTATCATACATACCGACTATCATCGTGACGGAGTTTCTTGGGCAAGAAAGATGGGGAAGAGAAGTGAAGGGAAGAATATTCGTAACGTAGACGCAATAATTAGAAAGAGCACGAGAAAGAGCTCGAAAAGGGTGCGGACGGGCGGTCGTAAATTAGGGCTCCACTTCCTCCGCCTCGTGCTGTGATGCGGAGACAGCGAGTGTGACTCCAGCTTCTCGACTTGTGGAAGCTGTTCGCCTTCTGCGTTCAAGGAACTTGCGCTTTCCTGCGCGAGTCTCGAAATGAGGAGGAATAGACCCTGGTTCCTGGCCAGCGGCTAGCATGGTGCTGCGCATCTTGTTCCGGTATGCATCGACTGTTAAACGAGTCATTAGTTACTGCACGGCATCAAGATGTTCTTGATATGAGGGAACATGGCAGCGCACAGGCAAAGCGAAGACTTGCATGTCGTCTGTAGAGGGCGCGGGATATACAGAGCAGGGAAAAGAAGGTTCACTCACGAGAGCGTTGCAAGAAGAGCATTCGGCCTGCGAAAACTCTGCTTTGACTCCAGCTCATTCGGTATCCCAAATCATTCAACAGTACCTCCTTCCTATGTCGACGCCTAGAGACTTTAGGAACGGCTACCTCGCTGTCGTCGTCAACTTGCGGAGCGGGGACCAGTATTCTTCCCACCGTTGCGGCTTCATCGCCCTCGTCGCCGTCGTTGGTCTCAAGGTCATCCTTGATGTATCTGTTTCCGGGAAGCGGTTGACCGCGAGGGCTCTTCATCTGCACCGGGAAGTAGGTGCGGGGATATACCGAGTTAGACATGCGGTACGAGTCGGGGATCTCATCCATGTCGACCTGGTCCAGCATCACCTTGACGCGAACGCGACAACCTCTCTGCGTATCATCGACCAGGATGAACTTGCGGCGCTTGCCATCCGGTAGTGTACCGAAGAGATCATCCTTGCTGGGATCATGCTCGTCATCGTCCTCCACGTCTTCCACCCGGTTTGAAGTTGCAACGGCTGGGTGTCGTCCGAATGAAGCGATGCCGCTATCCCGGATAAGAGGCGGAATAGAAGGGCCCCGATGGCCGACCGTATCTGCAGGAAGGGGGAACGCGGGATAACCGCGGAAAACCTGTGCTGTGCGAATGTCCGTAGGCGGATGTCCAGCAGGGATTGGTGCGGGCGGGAGCGGGCGGTTGTTACCACTCGCGAACTCTGCGGGCCCTATATTATACAAAGAAGGCAATGATTCAGAATTAGCCTACACGGAACTGCATGGGGCGCGTCATGATAGAGGGCGTGCAAAGGAGGTACGCATCCATAATAACATAGCGAACAGCAAGTCGGCAGATAGGGGAATGGAGGTAGAACATCATGGCAACAGCAAGGCAGAAAAGCAAACTTTAAAAAGAAGGAAAACATGAAACTTTGAAGCCAGCAGTAAAAGTACAGGTCCGAACTCCGTCCTTTGAGGATTGCAGGAATAACACATTCACATGGGCATTGCAAGACCAATAGAAAGGTCAGGAAAAGGGAAAATAAGGGGGAAAGAAAAAACTCAGACAAGCTCATAAAACATTGCCAGCGTAAGTTGCTCAATGCTGTGCCAACAAAATGTGCATGTTATAGATGACGAAACATACCGCTAACTTCCTCGTGCGCCGGACTTCCATCAGGTTGAGCATGGTGATGATGGAGCTGCGGTGGTCCCATAGCCGCTAATGGGCCAAGGCCGGGTCGTGAACCGGTTGGATTGAGGCCAGAGGGCGAGATTCCCGGCACCACCGGAGTGGTAGGAGCCATATGAGGAGGCGGTGGTGCTGGAATGCCCTGTCGTCTATTTATCTTGGCCATTCGCCTTACGCGCCGGCTTCGAAGTCGTGGATCCTGATTGCTATTTCTCCAGCTGTCGACAGCTCGTTGGATTAGGCCCCGCTTCCCTCGCAACGCAGGGTTGAGATCCGCCAGTGCCCAGCCAACAGCGTTGCACTCTGTTTCGTAGACCAGGCGATTTCCTCTATACTGATCCTTGCTGCAACAAGCCCGGGGATATACGCAGTTTTCTGTTTTGAATTCCTGGCTCAGGTTATCCACATTGACGGATTCAACATCGCACCGAATTGTGTACTCCATCTTCACGCGATCACGAGAATACTCAAACGCAATCCACTGAACTCCGTTACTGTCTTGTCGCACAACCAGTGGAGTTGTCGCTGGGATAGGACCGGGGGCCGCGCTTGAACTTGCCCCCAGATTAGGACTTTGATGGCTAGTGTTGCTCGCTGAAAGAGGTGCGGCAGAGTGTGGTGGGTTTAAGAGTGCCCGCTGGGGAGGAGTAGGTTGTTGTACTGTGGCGCTTGTTGGACTGGTGAGAGTAGTAGGTGGAGGTTGAGAAGACTGGTGGGGTAACTGGGAGGTACTGGTCTGATGTGGCATCATCATCGACTGGGATGTGAGAGGGTGTTGTTGGGTGGAAGGGTGTGATCCATAGGGTGAAGGCTGAACGGGGTTGATGGCAGACAGAGCCTGTTGATAGCCATATATTGTGGATGTCATTTGGGGTGACTGTGTATACAAGCTTCTATTATGCTGTTCATGGGTCTGAGAAGCCACTGATGCAGGTGAGCTTGATTGCGGGGTATGGTAGATTGGGGGGTAGGGTCGATGCATTTGCGTTGTCGCCATGATTTCTTGAGGACCTAGAGCATGATTAGACACAGAGTTGCAAGGCCCAAAATTAACCGCCTATGGATGTTGATGGAAGTCTGAGGGCATTGGGATGAAGCGACCAATCTAGTATAAGGATTTGTTGCCCCGTAAGACAAATGCACTTACCGCTTGATGGATATTGGCCAGGCGTGCTCGCCGTAGTGTAAGCTGGATGAGGTGTATAATAGGTTTGCTCTTGGGCTTGTGGGCCGTATGGGTGTTGATGATGATGCAGGACCCCGTTGCCTAATGGATGGGGGCCATATGATCCAGGAGAGAGATTCGTGGTTGCTTGGTGCGGCGACTCGGGTTGCTTCGGTTTTTGCGCAAGGCTTGCTGGGCCGGGATGCTGTAGATGTGAATGCTGGGGGCCTGGGTGTCCAGAGATAGAGTGTTGTCGTAACTGAAATTGAGGACACAGGTCAGCTTCGTTTCATGTGTTAACCTAGTACGCAAATCTGCATGGCGGGAAAACTGCATAATCCGCTGTAGCCACATGATAGTGGATGGAAGCGAATCCCCCCGAACAAAATGATGGGCGGCGGGTAGATATGGAGGGTGCAATAGGGTTTCCAGGACAATTCTCTAGCCATTTTTCTTTTTCTGGTCGAATATATCGAAGGCCACCCTCGGATTGGAGAACGATGATAACTGGGAAGGGACAAGCTGGCTGGGCTTCACATTTCCTAGTGCCCACGACCGCAGTTCTTGTAGGGAGAGAATCAGTCACACCAGGTGTGACCAAAGCGAGACAACCTCCCACTGTAACAATGACTGCCCCAGATAATGTTCTGTGGTCTCCTAGGTCGCACACATCCTGTTTCGGGAAACATCCAAGTGCAAAATTCGCGTATCGCGTTCCCTGTTGGCTGGAAACTCGCACAAGACGGTCTCTGAGAATCCGACATGTATCGACCCAGATGGATAGGGTCTTGCAAAGTCCCTAGATGTGGAGGACGGGTACTTGGAGCCTCAATTTGAATGGAGACTGATGCATCAGCAAGTCGATGGTCTAACGATTGCGCCGGAAGGTGAGAGAACGCATGGAGCGTCACCGCATGTTTGCCGTATCGCATCAAATTCTCGCACGAAGATGGTCGTTGTCGGCGCTTATATACACCCGAGGAGCAGAAAGCTCTGTTGGCCGTCTAGGTTCCTCCTGGTACCAATCCATGTGCAGCGAACCAGGATGTCCTTGGATGGAGTCGAAAAGAGAGAAACATGGGGAGCAACATGGCTAAGGAACAAAAGAAAACAAAACCTTACAGGGTTGTCAATAGGCTCGTCCTTGTATCTTGTTGTGGCTGAATGAGCAAGGTCATTCGGGACAATGCCAGTCATGACTGACCTCCGGGGTCTGGTCTCGAGAAACACTCGTTTATCAAAAGTCGACTCCGCGTCTCATCTCAGAGACTCTGTGATCAGGCAAGTTTTAGAAAAGGTTGGCGGCAATTGTGTTGGTCAACGAGCACGGTGGTTCGGGGAAGGAAAGTCACAGCAAAGACAAAGTTGGAGACAAGAAGCTTAAAGGCGGTAGAGAGTAACGGTAGTGGTCCGGCGAGCTGTGGCCCTGGACTGGGGGAGGGGAACTGGAAGATGGATGGGCCTTGTTAAACGGTGCGCTGCGAGTGTGTGGAGGGTCCAGGGTCGTTATTTAGCTGCGCTGGAGACCCGTTCCGGAGCAGGCACTCGCTGAAGGCCCAGGCGACTAGCCCAGATCAGGAATAGGGAGAACGAGTCACTGTACGGAGAGAAAGTCGAGAGCATGAGGGAAATAAAATTCCAGAAAAATAAATAACGAAAGGAATAATCAAAATGCACTAAAGAGGGAAAATAAGGGCACAGTAATGAAGGGCAGGACAAAGTCCAGAAGGGATTCACTGAGTGGTGGGGATATCAAGATGAGCTTGTTACTAGCGGGAAGGTGGTGTAATATTGACCAGGATAAATGCAGGACGCAGGAGAAAAGGCGCGAGGGTGACAGCAGAAAGGATGAGACGAAGACAAGAATCGACTCGACCCCAGTCAAAGCTCAGCTGGCTCGAGCCGGTACCAGATTAGATGGTCAGGGTTATGAATGATTTGCAGCATGCATCGACGGTGCGTAAAAAAAAAACACGAGAACTGGTGAAGAAACTGAGGAATCATGGACCAACCTGAAAAGCGAGTAGGGGAATTTTGCTCGGAGAAAATGTCACAATGCAGAGAGTGACAGTTGAGCCAGAGCACACTGCAGACGCGTGTGCAGCAATGACGCTGGGGATCTGATTGATAATAAAGGTGGAGGAAGCTCGACCGATGGGAATCGGGATGGAGAATCGGGTCAATTCATGAGGGATAAACCACGAATATTTGGAGAGGGGAAAAGAAGAAGTCCAAGCTGGGTGTCAAAAACGGTCAAAGCAAAGAACCAGTGATCTTAAGTCAAAGTCAGAAAGCTGGGGTACTTTTTTGTGAGTGGGCTATCTTGCCCCGACGTGAGAGCGTGGGTTGAAGAGATATCAGAGTACAGAGTCGTGACGGACTGGCAGTTAAAAGGCGACTCGCTTGATGGACAGAGTACTGGAGGAATCAACAACTTCATGCGAAGTGGATTGGATGTACTGTCGGCAGTCAAGTCGAGGATTGTGCTGATATCATCAACATTGCTGCTTCTTCGAATCAGAGGCGCCCGCCAAATAATTTGAATAATAATACAGGATAATATGCGCTGTGTCAGAGAGGATGCAGCTAGGTAACTAACTCCTACTACTACTGAGAGCTCCGTCCGCCTCGGATAGCAGGTGCGCCTAAGGGAGACTCAGTGGCCAGAAGAGAAACCAAGAGTCTGTGGCAGATATGGTTGGTCAGCATCAGGACGTTGTTGTGTGCAAGCTGCTTGCTTGCCTGCGCTCTTCAGATTGGACGCTTCTGTCATTGAGTCTTTGAGGCTGTTGCGAAACCCAGTGTCTGGCTGATTATTGTCATCGTATGGACAAAAATTTCCCCATTGGCATCGCCGGCTTCAGGGATCCACCCACATTCGCTTTTAGGTTCTGGAAGGAAAGAGGGGATGGCGTGGACGGTCTGGAAGAATGAAGATTGGCGCCGGGAGGATTAGGCACTACAGAGCCCACACTTAATGTCAGTGTGGATAGTCCTAGATTTTTCCCTTTTCAAAGCATAGCTCGTGTTTATCTCTGCATCGGCGAAAAGGGCCTGTCTAGGGTTGGATCTGGCAGCAGGTACCGTCCACTAGTTTGTTTCACGCACACGAGCTCAAGCAGGAAGCAACGGCCCTGGTCGCCGAGGATGTGCCGTCGCCCAAAGGAAGAATAAGAGCGAGCGGAAACACTGTTGTTGATCAGCAACAAGAATGATCTCCTTCACTAAGAAGCAGGCAAATGAGACAGACTAGTCCGCCCGCCACTGCTGACTGCAAGCGACCCTTCTCTGAAGCATGGTGCAGAGAGGAGGCTGTTTCTCGGTGAGAAGAGCAATTCACCTGGCCATGTGTTGGTGGTAATATTTCCTGTAACTGGTGTGTTACCAAATGGCTCGCGCGATCTTTCCAAGTTTTCTTTTGATTTTCCTTTTTTTTTTTCCCTCCTGCTTCACCTCGAGATGCTATTCTGTCTTTGCTCCGTGGTTAGCGCAAAGTCAAATATAATAAGAATCAGGTCAAGACTAACGACTGACCCCGATCTTGTTACATTCCGGTAAGAGGGACAACCACCAGGCGATCTGACTTGCTGCCGTCAGCCTTGTTCCCACCGGTGCTGGGCAGACGCCGACCCCACTCCTCCCGAGGCCCCTATCGAATCAGCGGGAGCGATCAGATGGACGGTCAAAAAACTCGCCCCATCGAGTTCCAGGTCCCTCAGATCAACAATTGGTGAGAAGAAGATGATGATGCCACCAGTTACGGTTATCCCTCCTTGGCCGCATCTTGACTCAACTCGAAACACTCTAACGGCTGTTGGCAGAGTGTTCGTCGTTCTTCTTAAAGCAGAAAAAACAACAAGAAGAAGCTCGGATTGATGGAAGTAGAGGGGAAGGACTGAGATGGACGAGGGAAAACCCTCAGGCCTTCAGGACAGAACATTCGCGGTGTAACCCTGGATTGCTATCGCAGAATGACGGTCCCCGCCCCATCTGCTGCTTCCCGATATAGAGTGCTTCGATGCGCCTTCCTCCTTCGTCGTCAATCGCCCACCAACACAAAAGACAACTCGAGTTGAGTCGTTGAGGATCAAGTTCCAACCATGGCTCGGGCAGTTCGGTACCACGGATGGGCTGACGGCCGGGCGTTTACTTTCCGTGCCAGCAGGAGACAGCCTGTCAGAAGTCATCGTCGGCCCCGCAGAATCGTCCTTTCAATCAGGGCTCAAGAAGCTAAGGCCCATTTTTTAGCGCCTCTTGGCAACCGAGACTCGAAAAGCAAAAATAATGGTCGTTTTCCGGTCGAGGCTTCAGCCTTCGAGCCTTCTGCCACCTGCCACCTGCCTCTGAGCAGACTGAGACACAACAATGGCGGGCCAGCGATAAGATTCCCCCAGCCACATTACGAGTCTGCGACAGAGGCAGACCGCGAACCGAAGATGCCCTCGTGCATTCGTTCCATGTGAAACGGGATCGTTTTTCTGAGACTGTGTTCGAGGAATCCCGTTTCCAGTTAAGAGCACGCGTTAGTGGCGAAGAGCCTCGATCTCTGAACGCAAAGGTTTACATCATCCCCCCACCTCAATCATTATTATTGACAGGCAAGCTTGTACGACCTGAAGCTGCGTTTAGCTCACAGATACCTAAGCTCTGGTTGGATGTTATCGGTCATCATCAAGCGAAGAGGGGTTGAGGTAACCTCACCCCATCGTCAGTTGTCTGAATTATCATTTACACAGGTGTACAACGTACCCTATGGCAGGCTCTCCTACTGGCAAGCTTTCAACCCTTCAACGGCTGCGAGGCAGAATGCCTCTTGTCTATGATCGCCCGTCAGCCGGCAGTATTGCGTTTGGGTGAAGACATGCCTCCAACCGGTTCATCTTGAATTCAAATTGAGACTTGAGAGCTCTTCCATAAAAGGCTAGCGGAGGCGTCGTCATCAGAATTCGAGCCTTTGACATCAGTCCCTCGATTTTCAGCTAGCTGTTTCTAGTGCCTGGCGATGAAGCCCGCCCTCCGAATCCAACGTTTTGAGCTAGGTCACGAGTGAATCTGTATTCTGTGCAGTGTGGGCAATCTGGCCATCCCGTCCTCCGCCCAACTTCTGTTATGATCTGATGCAGGGAGCGTGGCGTTCCGCACCCCTGGTCGCTTGCCGGCGGCCGCCCATGGAACGAAGTGTTTCCATTTCAGTCCCTCGATAGCAGTGCGCTCGACAGACTCGGTACGGCGTATTCAGCGAGGAGTTAGCGGTGCCATTCTTAAAGATTGTCTAAAGTATCGCATCGCGATCAGAGATCCAACAGCTCCCTCTACACCGGTTTGAGCATGGTCAGTCAAACATATCATTCCCAGTTTACTCGGGGCTTGTTTTTGCTCTTCATCTCAATCAACTTTCGCGCGGAGATGATCTGCCCGTGGGCTCAAAACGGTGAACGGAGGACAAGCCACAGAAACTCGTCAGAACAAGGATGATACATGTAGAGCCAACCGCCCACGCAATTGACAGTTCCAGTAACCTTTGTGAGGAACGCTCTGATTTGGTCAAATCGCTGCCACATGAACTTGCAGAAACTCTGCTCTCCAATCGCTCCAAGTCATGAAACTTGACTAGGAGAATTTCCAATCTCATGGTACTCGTAACTCCGTCCACTTCCTGTCTGCATCTGCATCCCTGTTCCGACTCCCAGAGGTGTTTCGCTCCTGCACATCAGCCACCGCTAAAGGAACGGCGGGGAGGCTACGCTTTGGATCCGAGGCCCAAGTCCACCACGGCACCACCCCTGGGCAGATCATCCACATATTTTCATTTTCGAACAAGGCGACAACAGCACCTTTCCGCGAAACGGAAGGAAACGGAGGATGAGGACTGGACTTTGGAGCTTCACGTCGGAAGAGGAAAAAGAGGGAGAATGTTCCGGCCTTCGTAACTCCGACTTGGTTCTAACTTCTGTGCGAAATTCCCATGGCTTTTTGAGCCTTTGTACTTTTTAACTTTTCTCTACTGACACTAACGTGTTTCAGGAGAGATCAGCGGCTGGGGGTGTCATGCACATCAATCGCTAAGTTGCCGAGACCCGTTCTCGAAGCAATTGTCTGAGACGCAAACCTGTCTCCTCTTGCACTGAAATCAAATCCTCAAAGCAAAGATCTGCTCGTGAGTCCCAACGCGTTGCGCTGGGTCAACATGGGCTCTGTTAGATCGCCTGCCACGCATGCACCCTCTTCCAGCATTCAACGGTAAGACTACATATTCTCTGCCGCGCCGATGCCTTCTTTGCCGGTTTCAAAAGCGCCCTATCTTCTCTGGTAAAGCGAATATTTCGGTACGCAGTGTCCGCTTGCCGTGATCAGTGCTTCCACCACCCGTTCCCACGATCATTATAGTATGTCCGCTTAATGCTCGAGAATATACCTGCCAAGTCAAAGACCCTATACCGCTTTGGGCATATCCAGCAATCGAGAGCCAGTGAGCTTGCACCGTTCACGTCTCTCGATGTGCGATCCTTTATGCCCCGCAGATGGATCCACTTCTGCGACTCGAAAAGCGTCATAATGATCCTGCCAGCTTCCATCATTGAATCTTTCGGAGGCAACGGAGGCAGAACAAAAGATAAGCGGAACGAACCGATATCTTGCGAGCGTCCGCAGCTTGTCCGTGATCGCCTCCTCGAAGTTATTGACACGGTATTATATTCTGGTCCTCAATTTCCGAGCCTTAACGGTTTGACGGTACTCCTCGTACATAATGACGCTGTGGGTCCACGTTTGATACTCCGTAGAGTTAGACTCCATTGAGGAATTGAGCCCGTTCAGGCTCCTTATCCAACGGAGGACAAGGAATTTCCTCCGCCTACGGGAAAAACCGCACCCGCCGCATCGAATCAGCACCCCTCAATGAAAAGTTCAACACTTCCTCGGCATCTGACAGGGAATGATGGAACCCAGCTTTGGGACAAGTTGCAACCAAAAATCTTGATCTCCTTGGCTTCTTGGCACGAGCGCGACCAGACCCCAGTGACCCCAGGGCCATCACTCGCACCGGTCCAGATTCCTTTGCAGTCACCTTGACGGAAGCCTACTCTCCTTGTTTGGCCGAAGGAATTCCCTTCCACATCTGCCGAAGTTTCAACGATACCGAGCACAAGGCAGAAGCGCGTCAAGTTGAGCTTGGACAAGTTGCACAATAATATGTCATCCGTTGTCTCAAGGCTCGATCCATTCGCATCTCAACCGGAGGATGAGCCAATGAAGGAGATTGCTTGGAAGTTGATCGCTTGTTTGCCAAAAGCACTGCGCCTAATTGACCAAGCAATCATCCCGCTGCTGACCTTTCGGAAAGCTCATCTCATTCTTCCCCTTCAGCCGAGATCGCCTCCTTCGAGCCTCGGTCTAGTTCTGCAATACTAATACGGCCCTCGCCTGATATCCGAGTGCGTTGCCGCAAGGAATCCCCGTGGGTCGTCCCACATCCACAAATCTAGCAGGCTTGTTTGGCTTGCATTACTCAAACTAACCTCGTTCTATTACTGCTCCTGATCCGCAAGAGAGTGATACTATGAGCTAATCCTGTCCAAGGATTGAAAAGCAACTCGCGGCAAAAGACAAAGAGGAACAGCCTAAAGACCGAAGTCACCTTCAAAAGTAGGCACTGCAAAACTCCGAGAGGAATAGATATCCGCGCTGGGCCTCGACATGGACTGACCATCGAGCGAGGACTTCGTCCGGAGTATGGGTCCGAGACCAACATGGACCCAAAGAGCCGCCTTACATACGGGGGTGGACACTGGGGAACGATTTCCTGGGCGGACCATGTTCCATGGCTCAACATGGGGCTCTCATCGGGTTCTCGGCCAGACAACAAATCCTGACTTGGCACGAGACCTTCTGCAACGTTCGCTCGAAATTTGCCGAGTATCAGGTAAAGCTGTTAGTGTTGGAAGTTCACGGCGCTTCGTATTTTCAGAGTCCCAGTCTCCTCTATGAAGTGCTCCATTTCCTAACGGGCTCCACGGAAGAGGCGCAAAGCTAAGGATGATGGTGATGGAGCCCCTCCGTTATCCGTATGTTACCGGTATTGCTCCCATACGATACAGGCTGTAACCAGCTGAGAAACGGGGGAATAATAATGAACGACCTCCGTGTCGGTCAGATTTTAGCCTGAGAACATGTGATCTGAGCCCAAGTATTCGCAATGCGCACGGGAATTTGGAAGGCAACCAGTCGCCCAGGAGTGCGGCCCCACCATCCGGAGGACTGTGGGAATACTGGGAGCACTGGAATATACTCCGTCTCTGTCAAGCATCGGAGCCTGCCTTTCTTTGACAAAATGCTCGAAGGGGAACAACCTTTGGTGCAGATTGGACCGGAAGGATCAACAGAGACATTTCTGATTACCGCCAACCAATTTAGCCTCACTCCGACTTGCAAGGATTATGGATGGAGAGTAAGCAGGTGAGGTGCGGGCGGAAGAATCATCTCACTGATCTCAGTCAAAAACCGATTAAGCCATGGTCATCTCTTAAGGCTAGGTGCTGATGGTGGCTAAATCTCCGCGCACTGACCCTGATAGTCCTATAGACGGGCGATTATCGGCTCTGAAAAAGGTGAAATCTGGGCTGGAAGAAACGAAGACGGATGGGTCCCTTCGCTTCTCCGTGCGACTTGATGGAGTCCACCCGAGGGCCTAGGTCCCGTTCTCCTAATTATCCATGAGACTCTCGTCGGCAGCTAGCGAGGGAGGCGAGGACCAAGGTTCGCAGGACGAAGGTTCAGAGGTCATTTCCGAGCCGAGTCTCAAGTTCTCAACCTCCGCACTATGAAGCGATCAAGGCGGCGTTGAGATCGTTGTGTTTGCTTTTGCTGAGCGAAGCGGAGACGGGCAAAGAATACTGTGCTCCGTGGAGGAAATCAGTTCCGAGGGAGATGAAACGAAGCAGCATGGTAAGGTTTTTTGGCTTGTTTCGCAGACGATCTTTTGGCAAGAATCTTCATCCTTTGCGACAGGAGAAAATTCAAAAAAAACCCCTCAGCAAGAATAATCTCACCTTCCAAAGCTTCGCGGCGACTTTTCTCCTTGAGATGCAGGAGCGTTGAAAAGGAAAGGCTGCGTACCAACGGTACTGTAATTACCCTTGGCGAGCTTCAGCAGCGACTCAGGCTCAGGGAGTCGAGCTGTTTCGTGTATGTACTTTTGAGAGTCCCTAGGACCGAGAAGCCGACCGAGATACTCCAGCGCCATCCAGACTCCTTGTTCGCTGCTGAAGACACACCGTTGCTGTTAAGGCCGGGCTGTGATTGGGGAACATCAGCTAGCTCGCTTGACAGTTCGTCATCGGGGAGACTCAACCGGCTCAGCACGCGCGGATGTCCGAAGTACCGTTTCAAGAGGCCCAGAGACACTTTACTCGGTACCTGCTTGCTTGAGCCAAAAGAATTATCATTAATGAAAGAACGGGAATAATCCCTTTGTTGTCAACCACGGCAGTTGCGCTCCCCTCGACTGCGCATGTGAATCCCGTCCGTGATCCGTCCATCGCGATCTCATATCCGTCGAGTCCCACGTTGACAGGTGGCCTAAAAAGTAAACATACTGGCAGAAAAGAAAACATCCATCGACTTTTTGCTTGTGTCCTGTCCAGTAGTGGCCGCTGCGGACCAGCATCTGACAGACGAACAGAATCAAGGGATCCATGCACACTGGCCGTCCCCCCTAATGCACGTCTTCCCGCTGATTCCCTGCTCCTCTGCGCTTGGTTATCGACGACTTTTAGTTGGGTTAGCGCTCGGCCAATTCTTAGTGCCATCATTTCGGTTATGCATGGCTACGGAAAGGGGACTCTTCGAGGAACCTCGATGAGCGTTGAGGACTGGATGAGAGAGGTTGAAGTGTTGATGGAGGGTAGACTGCGTCTTGCGGTAGTACCTGCACTATGCCCAGTGAGTACCATTAACGCAGGAGGACTATGAGTCTATGGCGCCTTGCGGCAAATGAGCACGCATCTGGCAAGCTGAGGAGGGCCTCCAACTACTCTCGACGAAGCCCTGTACAGCCTCCTCAGAAACGGCACTCGCACACGGCCTCTTCCTCTCGGAATACAAACACAGCAAAGTCTTGTCCGCAAGGCCCTCGCCGAAAGACAAGCCCACCATCTGATTCTCCCCTTTCCTTCTCTTGTGCCCAACGTCCGGAGCAAATCGCTCCAAGCACGGCCGAACCGCCGCAAAAGGAAAATATATTGACGCAAACAAACTTTACCTCCTAGCCGTCGCTATAGCTCTCCAAGTACGGAGTACACAGCGACGGCACATTGTAGCCTCCGTGACCCAACTTGGTCGGGGGTCTCTCCTAGGTTCTTGGTCCCTACTTCGGGGGTTGTAGACAGAACCATTGACGGTCTATCTACACCGGGAAGATATATATACGTAACTACTCCGTACGCCACTTGCCAAAGTGCATTCGCAGCGCAACGCACCCCCCCTTCTGCTAGATTCCTCACCTCGAAATTCCGTCCTGTAAACCACGCGCGTGGCTGACAACCAAGAAGTCCGAGGGGGCGCGAGGCGCTCTCCTTACCCCCTCCCTCCTCCCACTTTCTTCATTTCTCAGTAAGAGACGGGGCGCGCAAGTACGTGTCCGGATGTGTATGCGCAGGTCAGGCGTAGCGTATGAAGACACCGAACAAATAACGCACAGAGGAAAATCAGGCAGAAAGTGAGCAGGCGTGTACTCCGTCATTCCCATCTACCCAATCCCACACAAATAGATGGTGCAGTTTGCAGCGCAGCGCGCCAGAGCGCGAAATGGGAATGTAGTACGAACGACATGAACGAGCGAGTAATGTGAGTGTGAGTGTGAGTGTGCGAGTGCCAGTGTCAGTCATGTCAGCATACCTACCGACCTACCTCACGCGCCAACGTCTAGTAGTAAGGAAGGCTTGCTTGGTTGCTGGTTGGCCGGCCGCTTGCCTGCGAGGTAGCAAATGAGTCAAGACCACAGCAGGCAGGTCGGTGTCGGTCTGCCGAAAAAGAAACTAGGAAAGGGGATTATTTGCGATGCGAGGATAAGCGGTTTTCGTCATGGTCATGGGATGTGCTAGTGGGTGTTTGTTGGGCTGTGTGTAACCTGGGCTGCTACTACCTTCCTTTTTGCTATGGGTCTTATGGTGGTGCTGATAAGTTGGAGGGCGCGATGTGAATCTGGGAGTTAGAGAGTCACGGGGCGCGCTGTGCTTGATCTTGATATACAATTGTCGTGGATATGTCTCTTGTCAACTTAGACGTGTTGCGCTGGAGTAACGCTGTGGTATCTACACTCGGGAGATTGTGGTGTGGTTGATTGCTGTAAGTACTATACGCTAATAAATCTTCCAAATAGCAAACAATATCCCAATGTGTCTATCTTTTCCTGATCCTCATTACACATGATTGACCACTATGCTGGCCGTGCATTCTCAGTCCTTGTGCCTGAGTTCTTCTGTGCTGATTTAGACCCGCTTGGCCCTTCAATTGCAAGCGGTGCGTCGTCATCTTCATCCTCGTCGTCGCTCGAGAAGTCATCTATCGCATATCCGCGATGACGGCTTTCTTCTCGTCGTCGGCGTCGTTGGCTAACGTAGTCTCGATATTTAGAGTCTAGTTACGGTTAGTAAATAGGAGTACAGATTATACGGCGTCAGAAACATACCCCGAATTTCCTGTGTCTTGACGGCGTAAGCCTGAATCTCCTCCTTGCTTAACACCCGCAAGACTATCACATATTCCGGTCGTTCCTCAAAGCGCTCTTGACCCGCCTGGAGTGCAGCCGGGTTCACAAGTCGCCGGTCGATCTTTGTCCAGCGCGCCCCTGGGGGGATCCCTTTTTTATGTGCATCCTTGAGTGGTGCGACGCCCTCCCGGACAGGATTCGGCTCTTCAGGAAATTTGTCGCGTGGGGGCTTTAGGATCCCCTTGGGGGCAGTGTCGTGTTCCTTGGGCGGCGAGGGCTCAGCTTTCTTCTGGCTGTCCTGCTTCTGCTTCGCAAACGGGTCATGATGGCGAGAACGCGAACGATGGCGGTGCGGGTGGTCGTTCTCTTTCGAGCTGTCTGAACCGGGGATCCTGGGACGTACAGATGGCTCTCGCCTGTACTTTTTGAGGTCGTCATCCGATGTGTACCCATCAGAGTCACTTTCCGCGCGCCGTCTAGACCGTCTCCTCGACCGGCTGTGATCACGAACTGTTAGGTCCCGGGACCTATGGCGACCGGAGCGAGATGTGAGATCGTAGTCTAGGTCATCCGAGTATCCACTGGCTAGGACAGCCGTCCCTAGGCCATTGCTGGACACAGAAGGCGCAGATAGCTTGGTGGAGGACTGCCTCGGCGTACGACCATCTTGAAGCTCCTGGCCACGCGTGTCTTTGTCGGGGCGCTTATGTTCGCGGTGAACGAGCCGAGTGTCGTCGATATCGTCTCTGAACGAAGAATAACCTTCGTCGGGATCCTGATGCAGGGTGACTGAACGTGGCGATGACCGTTGCCGGGCGCCTGATGAATCAAGCTCGCTGTTGCCATAGCCGTGTGTAGACCGTCGCATCTCGTCCCGGCTCATTTTCCCAAGCCCTCTCCGAGCTGGAGGAGGCCCCAATGCTCGAGGCTCCTTTCTTCCTGCGATATGGGGGTCATCGATCCCGGTCAGACTCAACGGGCGTTCTTTCCTCGCGCTCCGATGGTAGCGCAACTTCGCCGCGGCCTCTTTCTCGAACTGTTCGCGTGGGTTGGTGTAGGAGTAGGCGTCGATGTCATCAATATCCTCGCCCTTCCGAAGACCTCCGGTTTGAGGGTATCGCCGTCTGTGGTCATACATCGGGTATACACCATGGGGCGCTCGAGAAGCCGGAGCCCGCCCGGTATCGCTGGAATAGTCGAAAGACGAAGAATGTCGGTGACGCCTGTGATGATGCTTGGATGACGCAGGCATTAGGTAGCCGTCCTGGTCTGTGAGAGGGCTGGGAGACCGGCCATAATCAGATAGTATCACGGGCGAGTGCCTGGAGACTGGAGAGCTAGTAGGTATGTCGAGTCTGCCGTGTGAATCCGTTGCGGACGTGGTACTGCTGCGCTGTCTGGGCCGAATGGCGTACTCGGTTCTCAATTTGGTAGGTTTCCCGTGGTCCTTGTAGGTCTGCTTCGAAACCGGATGTGCTTCTAATCGCGGGGCAACTGCATATCGTGGATCGTACGAGGGGAGATACGGAACGTCGGAGCGATAGCCTGAGTACATATGGCGACCAGCGGTAGAGTCGTAGAGGTCGTAGGAAGAGCTAAGCTGCACGGTGCCCGTGGAGGCTCTCATAGGATCAATTACATGCGAGCTGCCTGGGGACAAGGGCCGGTAGCGTGCAGCGGAGCCCATTATTGTCGAGTTTCTGCAGACGCAAGCTGCCGCGCAAGACCGTTGAGCGTAGAAAGACGCCGAGGGCGAGGATAAAGGGCCTCGGATGTTGTGGGAATTGGAGCGGATTGTCGTGTCAGGTAGCTCTTATACGGTGAAGAGCGAAAGAAGCTTTGAGAGCCCAAGAATTATTGGGAGATGGAAGAGTTGAAAAAGCAAACAAGGCTGGAGTGAGAAAAAGCAGCCCAAAGTCGAAGCCACCCAGACAGATGTGGGGATCCGCAGTGTGGTGGAGTTATCCACCTGAGACAACGGGGCTCGGGCGAAGAAAGACGCAGAATCCCCCTTGAAAGTCGGTAGATTGGGGTGACAGTGGGAGGAAGTACTTTCGCGAGATCCAATGAGGAGATAAATGATGAGAGCGAGGACGAGGGCGATGATGATAAAGATGACGATGACTGAGAGCCTGGGGATCAATAATGAGAAGAAACCCGACAGGGCGGCGGTGTCGCAGTGACGCACCTGGCGAGGGAGCCCCTCCAATTGGGCCGACAGGACACGCCAAATCAGATGACCGGCGAGAGGGTCTCGCAACTGTATTATTTTGCCCCAGACAACCGGTGCGCACTGTTCACGGCTCGCAATATCCGAGGATGATTTCAAAGCAAGACAATTGCGGTCACAGTGGATTAGTATTCCGAGAATCAAAACACAAGATCCGTGGTTGACTCGCCGCTGGCCGTCTGGGTCACGCTCTGTCCGTCCCAAAGTTCAAAGTCTATTATTGCTGAACTCAATCGAATCATCAATTCATCTCCCCCTCGCTGCACGCCCGAGCCCCGGCTCAGACTAACCCGGACTCTGAATCTCTGCAGCCACTCGGATCGCCATCCTTCTGGGAATCATGGATCATGGGGCTTTCTTAGCCTCTATTTTGTAATCGCCACCCGCCGGTTCACCGACTTGACTGGCGGTGTCACTGTGCCAGCCTGCCAGGGCCCAGGGCCCAGTGGAGCGGAAACGGTTTCCCAGTGGACTTTGTCGGTACTTCTGAGCGTCATCTCTCACATGCACCATGTTGAGATCGCCATCGGAAGCTGCAGAGACGGCACTCCTGCGTTGACGGAGTGCGGCTCAAAATAAGGGCACAGGCCGTTGGCTGCAAGTCCAATCGTATTGCTGCCTCGAACATCATGGCATTTCGTGCATTAAACATTGCTGACCGCGGGTTGAGGACAATTTCTCACTCACGTTCCTCGTGGGTCTTCGATTGGGCTTCCAGAATCAAGGCCTCATCTGTCGGCCCAAGGCGCCCACCACCCAAGCCTTGGAGAGCATAACTCGAAGCCCCGAAACAAAGGCCCCGAAACCGAACTCGTGACTTTGCTGACGTCATGGCGAGTGGTCGCTCACTATCAAGGCTCTCGGCTCTGAAAGATTATGGAATTTCCTGTCCATTTTATTCATGAAACATTGAGCCGGCCCGATGGGATTGATACTCACCTCTTTGTTTTGTGGATCAATGGGCTTGCTGGATCCCAGCACGAGCAGCTGGGGATGCTCTACAACTAGAAAGCCTGGACGAGGCTGATTACAGCCCCATCAGCTCTCCCTTCAGGAACCACGGTTGGCCACGATCCCTCCAGCACATCGAATTCCCCCCAAGTACCTTTGGGGTCATTACCTCGCCTTCGCGCAACCTGAATGCTTCATTCAGACAAATAATAGCGTCAACGCGGACCTGTGTCCGCCGGGTCTGTCCAACAGCTGTTACTTGGCAAAATCAAATATCGGGTTTGCATCCGCAGATTTCAGGGTGAAGAAGGTCGCGTGTCCGCTTCCTCGGTGCTAGTGAGTCCTCGTTTTTTCGTCCTCTTCTCCATGTTGGCCTTATTCGATCGCTGAACGCTGACAAGTCGCAGGTTCATGAACATTATACTTCTGTCATGGTATTTAGAGACGCCCCGATGTTGCAAGCTCTCAAACACGATGCTGCGCTCTCTGCTGTTGTCGCCCTCAATGGGTTTCGACGGGGTGGGCGCCGTTGCACCCGCCTGTAACCCAGAGGGTAAAGAGGATTCATATCGCCTTCAACGATGTGATAGTTGACTCCGCCACGCACCCTGCTGTGATCATTGCGATCAAACGAGTGGGGCTTGCTGCCTAGGTGGATTGTATCGCGACCCTCGACTCAAGTTCAACCTTAGGCGCCTTATGACGACTCAGGTTATGGGCATATCCACGATTGCTCGAGCAGCCAATACCTTGGTATTGCTCTGTACGATCTTTGCCCACTGAGCCCCCATTCCAGCTGGGTTCCATGCGAACGCCTGCTCGCGTTGGTGTTGCTGATCTAGGCGAGACGGGGTTTCACCCTGTACGCATCGTCGTGCCCTGAACTTGTTATATAAAGAGCCTTTGGCGGAAGAAGATTCTATTCTTCTAATCGTGGCGTTCAGGACACTCTGACAAGTATATGACCAGGCCGGACCCATTCTTATTTCAACATCTTCTATTCGAACATTTCAAGTCCACAGTCCATCTTCGAGCTCAACTCTTTTTTCCTTCCCATACTTTTCAATTTTCTTTGTCTGAGATCCGTCCTATAGGTGAGTTAATGATGGGCCTAGCAGATTCCTGCTAATTGACTCCTGATGACTTGTATAGCTGAGCAATAATGGCACCCATATCTCCCAACAATACCGCCGGACCGGTCAACTCCTCGCAGATGACTACCGTTATCATCCAAGCTCCAAGCGCGCACCACAACATGAACGGCTGGTGGTACTGTTGTCACTGTGACAACCTCGTCAACCCTGCTCTGGTCGCAGAATGCTGCCCCGCCTGTGGGCATTTTAGGTGCGGCCACTGTCGCAATGTCGGATAGAGCTGCCGCTCTGCCGCTGCTAGCTTCGACCTCTTTCCCTCGACAACTCTTTTTGAACATTGTCTTACTATGAGAACGAATATTCTGCTTTCGACCTTTCCGCTTCTCGAACTCTCTTCCTTCTCGGTTTATCTCGGCGCTTGCACGCTTTTTTTTTTCTCCCCATAAGTCAACTTATCTGTATAACATCATGATTTTCGGGTTTCTTGTGGTTTTGTTTCGCTGGGTTTCGGATATGCTTGCATATACCATCTGATTCAACGACCATCTTTGATCGAGCATTAGCGGCGGCGTTTGTATATAGCATATCATGAGCGAGACACTATGGTTATCCACAATTTCAACAATCAAATCAACACCCGACATCTCCCCAGTCCAGCGAAAAGAAGACTTAGTGAATAAGACGAGGAAGTGAAAAAAATTCCCCAACAAAGATCACAGGATGAGGTGAGTCGCCTAGGCGAAATCAAGGGCCCTCTCTCCTCCCTAATCAAGGCTAGATAGCCTACAAGCAGCCACATTTTGGAGGCGCAGCAGTCAGCTTAGTATTCGATCCGACACAAGTGGCAGAAGCCTTGAATTGCCCCTTCGAGATCCACAATATCCCAGCGCGATCATTGGGGGCCGTTGGGATTGGCTTGTTTGGCAGACGAGCTTAAACCTTCGGGCTGTGGCTGACGAGCCTTGAAGGAACTGGTGACGAATTGCGACGAGGATTTCCCTACCTAATTTCCGAGCGTGAGATCTATGACATCGCGGAAATCAACAATGGATGGCTTTTGCAACCCAAGGCATAGCAGACACGAATTCGCGTAATTGTGGGCTCGTGGGGTTTGTGGGCTCATGAGCCCCAGGGTTAACTCAGGGCCAGAGACCGGCAACGGAATCGCCGCCATTGGGGGAAATGTGAGGAGGGATCAATGAGTCGGTGTGATTCTAGGAGGATGGTCTACCTGCCATGGGGAGATCAAAAGCAAGATGAGATGGGTTGAACTTTGTTGTACCGGGGTGACCGAAGGAGATCGGCGATGTCCTCAGGCTGTCGAGCCTATGTATTTGGATTTCAGGTGACTTCTTGGAGCCGTCATACTACTATCATTGGGTGGCTGGGGGGTTCAGCCTTGCGGCCTAGAGATGCCTGGGGAGCCTCGTTCGTGTCGTAGGGAGTTTGGAACATTGGATTTGTTGATCTGGATATTGGTGAAATTGCGGTGAGGAGTTGTTGTTTCATTTGTCGTTGCTCAGGTACCAGAGCCTCAATGCAAAATTCGCTAATGCTATTGTCGTTCCATGGTTGTTCAGAGTATGGGTTCGGGTTCGTGGGAAGTTTACTGCGCTACCATAATTTCCACAAAAGTTAGTTATGCCTCAAGTAGCTTCTTATATCGAACCTAAGATCTTTTACCTGAGCGCTGGTTAAGAGATCGATTATGGACAGGGATTCTCGTTATCTCCGAGGTTAATCTTGAAGTTCTTTCTGACCTCAACCGATCTTTCTTCTGCATCCTGCCCACGCGATTTCGGGGCAATCTCACGGATTTTGTCTCATTGAAAGGGGATAGAGATAATGTCGCTGCCAATGTATTTTGTTTGTCCATTTATCATGACATTGATGGCTTCCTCCTTCTCCTTCTCCTTCTCCTCTCCGGCCTCTTTATCTCCGACTGTCCGTTAGATGGGAGGTGAAGAGTCCACGAACTAGTTTATCATACTGGTACAGTTGCTCACTTGGTTTACCAACATGGCAGATAACTCCAATACTTCTCAGAACCCTCGGCTTTGTTTGCTCAAAAACCCTCTCCTCCGAACGCTTTCCTCGAATCGCCGGGAGCCTCACCTCTATTCCCCCAGTGTGAGAATTCCATTCCTCGCCGAGAGGCCGGACTACTGCCGATGGTCGCTTCCTTGACGGCCGTTAACGTTCAAGCAAAGGCAGGCGCCTACAGCCATGACAGAGCCAAAAACATGCTCCAATCTTCATCGAAGATCTTTGCTGTATGTCGTCAAAGACAGCATGGTTCCAAAGTTTGATGCCGGGTATCGACGCCTAAGGACCACCATGACCTCCAAAATGAGATGTTCGAAATCCCTAAAGGACGCCAGAGCCTAATCTATAGTTTCTTCTGAACTCCGTCACCAACAGTCGGTAGTCAATCCGGGCTTGAACTTACCGCGCTCGTCGCTGCGAGCTGGTCAGAATATCGATAGGATATATGTTGACAAACAAGGAGACTGCAGGCGCTTCTGATGACAAAAGGCTCTCCCTATGTGACCGACGAGATCGCTTACCTTGATGCCTTCAGGCGCCTGGACGCCTATGGTATAGAGGCGACGGAGTCGGACGGACGCTCTGGTGTTTCATTTGCATCAGGCGTCCAAGGTCTTACAACGCAGGGCTGAAGTGGCACTGGAAGCTACGATGATGATGTTTCGGGCCTGGAAATATTTCGGTTCCTGCCGAGAACTTGTTGCTGCAGTTGTTGGGAGGGTGGCTCGCTTGGGCATGATCGGAGAGCTGAGAGAGAGGGACCATCGCCAACACGCCGGACCAGTCCGATCTACCAAGGGTTGCGGCTTTTTCTCTCTGTAATGGCAAAGAGAGTTGGTTTGTTGGACTTGGCTCAAGGCATTATTCTGTTAGTGTTGGTGGCCTGAAGACGACGACGCAAGACCCGCTGTTGGTGACAGCGAGGATAGTAGTGTGGCGTCTAGACTCTGGTAAGTCTTGCGTTTCATGACAGTTCCAACGTATAGCCTCCATGGTTACAAGATACTTGCCTGAGTAATATTGACAAGAGTCAAGACATATCTGAGTGAGCTGACCAACAATAGCACGATTGCCCCAGAATCTGCAGCCAGCCGCTGTCAGAAAAATAGCCGAGAATGACCATGTTTCACCTATCTGTGCCGTAGATCAAACACATAAGCTGACTTGTCGTTTACATAACCCGTCTCCTTGCAGCGTGAATAATCTCGTTGTCCCGGGGGTCCGTGTGGCGAGTGCTGCTGCTGTGCTAAGACCAGACCAGACCGCAGCCGTTGGAATCTGACAGGGGCCGGGCCACGCTTGACAAATCCAGCTCCAACCCCATCCTAGAGGTATCAAGTACGTACCTAGGGTACCCACGTACCTGGTCCGAGCAGATTAGTCAACCCAGAGTGTTGGGTACACCCAAACAATCATCTGAAACGCCGCCAAACGTTGAACAATAGGGATCGGTGGGGTGGCTCGGCTGTTACATTCTAGGGCAGTTCAAGTCGAGGCTCAGCATCGCATTGTTGAACAATGGTCTTCAAGAACCCTTGCTCCCAGGGCTGTGGTGGGACAACGTTTGGAGGGGGTGCTGCGGTCACGCTTCGAGCCGGACTGTTGGATCTCTAAATCCTGCCGCGCTGACTTAAGCCAACATTCCGGTTCTCATCGCATTGTCTCTTCTCTTTGGAGTTGGTGTCGCTGCTGCTGCGACTCTGCGAGGGGTGAAGGTTGTACGGCCCCTCTTCTCCGCCCTCTTTTCCTTTTTCTTCGTTCAGTCGGAAAACAACTGCAGGATCTATAGATAGATGTGTCGAGGGAGATAGAGTTGACCGCAGGTACTACCCTTGAATCTAATATTAGTGAAAATGACACGAGGTTTTTCTACGGTCTAAGGTTGTGGAACGTTATCGCCGGACTCGATGGCTATGCGGTGCAGGCGCCAGATACGAGGCCCTGCGTGAGGGGTACGATGGATGAGGGCATAGAAGCCGACGAAGTGTGGCTGTCAAGTTGGAATTGAAATCGAATGTCTTGAGTATGTTGCAAGCGACCTGAAGGATGAGAGCAATGTACTAGGTAGATGGATAGCACTGCCATGATTGACGACGGTATATCGACAGCCTTGAACTCTGTAGATACCTGGAACCGTCCCTCTATCCCCAATCAGGTGATGGTGCGATTGCCCCGGCCGATGAGGGGCCAGTCCGCCAAAAGTACCATTCCAACGCTCGAGCCTGAGCTCTGGGGCCGCACGAATAACCTCAAAATGAAAATCGATATCCCTGAACAGATGGGAAAAAAAAAAATTTCAACGGAATATCGTAAAAATCCTCATAAACTCGGGGAGAAAAAAAAGCAAGATGAAGCAGCAGAACCCCTTCCCTCACCCTCACCCACTCCCCCTCATAACCCGGAACACAGCCCCTCGCTGAAACACAAAACAAGAACTCGAACGCAACTGGAAGAACTTGAAGGATATGAGTCAAAGCCGGCTGCATGGCAGCATCTCTGTGTCATTCTCGGTAGCTCTGCGGACGCTATACCCGCCGAGGATGTGCGAGGGAGGTCAAGCTGATTTGATTAGTGGTTAAGCTCAAAAAAATTGCGAAACGCGAAAGTCGAGATCGAAGGTGCTCTAGGTGAGGGAGACTGGTTAGAGGAGAGACAGTGACTCCGATAGAAAAAGTCGGAGCTGAGCACCCCAAACACAACTAAAATTCAAAGTTTCGGGACCAAACACCGCTACTTTACCATATATCGCTGGGCCGAATGTATACAGAAGCGGCGGTGTTGGAACTGTCGAGCTAGGAGGACTCGGGACAGGGAAAATCGCAATTGTGGCTCGTGGAGTCGAATGTTCGTACCAATAGGCCCCGCACACACTGGGTCGGGAACAAGTGACTGGAGCCCTGAGCCTGAGGAGTCAACCTGTCAAACGGTAGAGTTGGGGCTCGCTGAGAGGTCGGATTCATTCCCTGAGTCCTCTGTCGCTGAGGGGATCAAAAAAAAAAAAAACGTCACTGTCGTGCCGCAAAGCTGAGCCTGTCTCCATTTGGACTCCGTTTCTGCTCTGCTGCGCATCTGTCGTACCCACTATCTTGGCCAGGCCTCAGGCCGCATATTAACTCCACCCCATCCTGGGGTTAAGACTTGCGGCTTAAGCGGAGAGGACCACGGTTCGTTTGCAAGCTGTAGACTAGTTGCTTCCAGGGTACGAGATGGTGATCCTTTAACATTTGATCGGTGCTGAACTCCCCTGTCGTTTTCGTGAGGCTCTCACGGTAGCTTCGTTTTGTGACAGGAAACTGGGATGGTGCCTTGATTTACTGGTTTTAAGGCCGCCCATTTCGACGTCAATATACTCCGTTGAAGATATTTTGTTAAAAATAGTCTTGTATGATTCGAGATCCCGAAATCGTGATAATGATAGGAAAAAAACAAAATATCTAGAAGACAAAATGAGGTTAAAAACACCGAGCAACGCCCCCACCATCCCACAATGCAGCGCATCCGACATGGCTGAGGTCTTGGTGAGCAGGCCAGCCTGGGCATCAAGACAACAGCGTCAAAACTCAAAAACTCCAACAAAAATAGTATACACCTGTGTATCTTCATGCGTGATCCAAAACATTATGCCCGTGGTTTCAATATAACCATCTAACCCAAAGAGGAGAAAATGCCCATTGCCGTTGTATGTCATTCTTGTTGGTACTGGTTTCGCTTCAAAGATCGGAGTCAAACATCAATCAGGTTCCGCATAAGTAGTTCGCAGACTGGCAGGGAGCTGTTAGTACAAGCTGTCCTGCGCATGCTAATTTTGGCTGTAGAGCTCACCTTAATGCTTCACGCGAGTGCACACGTCGCAGCAGAAGTGAGAGCATTCCACACATGTCGGCTGGATGGAGAAGACTTTCGGTCCGTCGCCGCATTGGCAGCAGATGTACATTTCAGTGTCGCTGTTATGTTGCCGGATAGGCATTTGGCTGTAGGAGCTGAGGATGTGTTGAGGGTGCGAGAGGTGCTCGCTGGAAGAGGTTTTTGTGTCCATTTCAGCCGAGCCGAAGAGAGGTGTGTAGCACTCGAGAACTTGCGAAGCGTGGTAGATAGTGGCCGGCATGGTTTGATAGAAGTTGAGAGTATTGATCAGAGATCGAGGCACGGTATTGTAGAGTCGATTGACTTGTTGTGATCGAAGAATCTTTCAGAATATAAGGCAGATGCAGGTCGAGGTAGAGCAGCTGAGTGTTGATGTGATTGATGGTAAGTGAAGAGAAGGGGGAAAACCGTTATTTTATAGATTTCAAGACGAGGTAAATGAATCATAGAAGAGATATCCCTAGGCAGACTAGGCAATGTACGCCCTAGGCGAAGCATGAGCCACGATGGGGTGGAAACCCAGGCATCTTCACCCTCGATCTATGGCCGCATCGAGCCTCGTCGCAGAACAAAGCAGCCTGATTCGTGGGGCAGCGTTTTGCAGAATATTCCAAGTTGACTCAATATTGCAGCATTTCGAGCTAGTAACAACAGTTGAGTCAAGCCCGCGGAGCAAGAACATGGTCACGGTTTCAACTGGTGTCCATGAGGCAGACACAGGGCATTGCGAGTACGCCCGTCCTCGCCCGGCGCTGGGTCTCCGCCAGTGGCCCCGAGTGCTCTGCAGAGCTGAGGGTCGCTTCTCGTTTCATTCAGTTTGCCGTGTTACCGTCAGCGCATCTTCATTTAGAAATTCTTTCTTCTCTCCAACGGTATCTGCGTGTGCTCCTCTCGCGCGCGTCTCCGGGCTGTTCCTCGAGCCTTGTGCTGCCTAAGGAACGTAGGCACCGCTCACACAGTCGGCTCCACTCTTGGTCAGCAACTCAGCGTTGCCCTGCCCTGGGGCTGCTGCGTCTTTCAAACGACCAGTTCGGACGCAGTGGAGATCAAGTTTGAATCCGAATTGCTATGATTTGCGATCCAGCTCAGATCATCTGCTCCCTACTCGTGTGCTGCGACTTCCGCTCATACTCCCGTTCTCGCACTCCGCTGCGCAGCCTGGGTGCGCCGAAGTCAGCCGGCAGGCACCAACTACCCTTGTTGCCTGGCCAGCTGTTCTCGAGGAGAAAATTAATTGCGAAATCTATGTGCAGATGTGCAAACAAGTCTTTTTGCCCTTTTGGATGTTTCTGCAGAGGTACTAGGATGTTGTTGTTGCTCCTTTGTCCTACACGTTAAAATACTCCCTGCGCCAACGGCGATCATTGCAGCTGTTGGTTTCAATAATGCAGGAGCTTGTCATACTAGACAGCTACTCATCCCAACATTTCCACCGTCCCGAGTTCCAGCCCTCCGGAATTCGTGTAAAGTACGTTCAAATTAATACAGGCTCATATTAACCCTCGCCCGGGTTTTGCGCCTGTCGCCTCACTTCCCGACCCAAGCCCCCAGGCAATTCTTAGTCTATCCAAGGTTCGCGAACACGCCCAAGTGCCCTGTGAGCATTGCGATGACCTCCAGTGATGAGGTCTACGAGAAACCGCAAAGTGCGGCCCAACAAACGGAGAAAGGCAGAAAAATTCGTGCCTACGTACTCGAGGGTGGAATCACATCACAAAGAGAAACACGAAGAGCGTTCGCGGGATGTGGAGTCCGAGCTGGTGTCGTCGTTTGGATGCGCTGAGCAGCAGCGCACTCCTGTTGTTGACGCGGGGACGACCTCGAACCCTAGGCAACTGGTTTCGAGAATCTTCGGAGGAATTCTGTCCTCGATGACGCATCCTCACTGAATGCATGTCTTGGAGCTACCGGTGCCTAGGCTGCATCCCGTTTGTCGCTCTTGGTGTTATCCTCCGTTGTCAAGTGCTTTGCAGAGCAATAATGCAGGGACTGGGAGAAAACCGCGGATTGCGACTGGGAGGATTACAGAGCCGCACCGCCCCCGGCTGGTGGAGCTTATCATCACGTGTAGGTTTGCGCTGTTTGCATCTAATGTCGATCGTGATCCTCCCGTCAGCGTCATTTCTCCCTTTCAAGTTTTGGATGTAACCTCCTTTCTATCTCAAGACGAATATGCATACGTCTGAAAGTATATGCCTCAAACTTCACTTTTTATGATCTCTCAATGCAGACCCGTTTCTACGCTCGGCATTTGAGAGTTAAAGTGAGATGGCCAGGGCCACCAGGCAGCCCGACCGTCGGGTGAACCTGATAGTGTCGCGCGTCATTCCGCTGATACTTTTCGGGGTGATTATCTATGCTTGCTATGCGCTCACAAAGACGTTGTGCAGTAAGTTGCCTGACAGCGGGGCCTGAAATTTCTACTAATGCGCCGAATTAGTTAATTATCTGATACACCCTTCATCGGAGTATACCCGTCCTAGTCGCACCGGCGCAGGCGCCGCCATAATTGTTGTATTCTACACCTTGTTACTGCTTGTGGTCATTACATACCTCCGATTGTTGTACACCGTGATATGGAACCCCGACCTTCTGCCGCGACCATCTCCGCCGAATTCCGAGCGAGAAGATACTCATGCATCGACCCGCAATTCGCGGGAACGTCCCCGGAAGAAGAGGAGGCGACATCGGAAATCAATAACGGACAAATCGGACGTTGATGTTGAGCAGGCGCTCGATAACAACGCGGGCCCTATGGTTCTCCCATGGGACACAACTGGATTAGAGAAGTTCTATAAAAGAGACGTTTTTGTATGCCAGCCGGACGGCAGGCCCATCTATTGCTCCAAATGTTGCCATTATAAACCCGATAGAACCCATCATTGTCGAGAGGTAGATCGGTGTGTTCGCAAAATGGATCATTTCTGCCCCTGGTGAGTTTTCCTCCTTGGCCAAGATCGTTGTTTTTGACACTCTTAGGGTTGGGGGAGTGGTATCCGAGAAGTCATTCAAGTTTTTCATACAGTTTGTCTTCTATACTGCGGTATTTTGTGCGTTTGTTCTAATAGTCCTGGCAATATTCACCGCTGAATTGACGCGAGAGGTAAGCTCATGACCCCCAATGTTTGAAGCGTGCGCTGACAATCAAAGACCGGCGATGTCAATCCTCATTGGGCCATTGGAATAGGACTGTAGGTCCATTTAGCCGTTTCATGTTATACTCCGCACTAATACATGCTAGGAGCGGATTTTTTGGCATATTTACTTTTGGAATGACCCTCAGCTCTCTACAACTCGCTATGATGAATCTCACGACGATCGAGAATCTTAGCCGCCGATCTGTCGTGTGGACGTTGGCCATACGAGTGCCAAATCATGTACTATCCCGGCTACAACCCGGTTCAAGATGGGCACCTACTTTTCGCACATTAACTTATCCTCTACCACCGATACCACCGCCACCTCCTATGCCGCCTCAGCCTGGAGCTGGAGAAGGGTACCCTCCTCCGCCACCTCCAACGGTACTACCACCACCGGCAGCAGATGGCGAACAGCATGTTTTTGCCATCCTCCAAACCCTCCCAGGAGAAAACCCATTCGACCTCGGCAGCCCGCTGAAGAACCTCCGGCAAGTCCTAGGCCACTCAATCCTCGACTGGTTCCTCCCCCTCAAACACGCACCATGTGGGGATCACAGCAGTCTCGAAAGCGAATTTGCACTTGGTCCAGTGGTTGCCCGTCTCAAACGAGAAGCAGGACTCGACTCGCCTCTAGAAAGCAACGAGCCCACTCGAACAGACGCACACTCGAAACGTAAACGAAGACGATCGAAACACCACCGACAAGATTCAGGCTCCTAGCATTATCTCATCCTTGGCTTAATAGACCCTTTTCTGCATATTTAATGATTCTTAATTTTCTTGCTTATGAGCGTATCGCATAGCGGCAGTTCATCATTGTTTGCCTTGCCCTGCAGTCTGCTTTTCATGTGTTTACAAGCGACATCAATTACCCTTCCTTATCGGCATACTTGGGTTGGACTGGAGACGGGAAGAATAAGAATACCGAACTCATGCCCTTTCCAGTCTCATCCTTGAAATTCAATCCAAGTTCGCCATGCATCTTCATAGATACTATCATGTCACTTCTATACCAGAGTGCAAACTCGTACACTATACAACCACTATCTGGCCTGATCACATGGTCTCTTACCAACAAAGCACTAAACCCAGAACCCCGACTCTCGATGAGGAAGGGGCGACTTCCCGCCTAAACACCTGACCACACCTGACGCCTCAAACGGCTGCCTCCCCGCCGGTCGGTTCAGGCAGGGCCAAAGTCACAGCAACAGCCACAGCCAGGGCATGGGCAAGGGCAAGGACAAGGGCTCAGGGGCCGACGTTCGAGCCCCTTACCTACAACTTACTATCCAATATAAACTGGTCCGAAATAGGAAGGAGGTCGGCCCCAAGGGCGGGCCGGGCACAGGTTGCACTGCCCTCCGGCCCCTCCCCGCCTTGCTTTGCCCTACCGGGGTCTCGATCCGGGCAAATCAGGGCGGTGGGTCTTGAATTTCGTACTTACTACTGCGTATGTCACGGGTCTGTGTATATTGAACTGAGTCAGAGGGTAGTGCGGGTGTTTCTTGGGTTCGCGGGCTTGTGGAGCGAACCATGGGCCATTCGCCTCACTTTGAGCCTTCGGGTAATGAGGACATGGCGGTGCCGGGGTCGAAATGACATGACGGAATGACGCGGAGTGCCCTGTTCGTGCCCCGGCGCTGTGGTTGGGGCTGGCTGGGGCACCGCCTTCTTGGGGACCCTGGGGCCGGGGCATCGGTCATTGTATCTGGGAGCATGAGTACGAGTGGAAGGAGGCTTAATTCTGGAAAAACAATGGCATATTGCAATTAGGCACTAAGACTATGTACTCCTCATGTATCCCTTGAATCCGAAATTCAAGAACCTGATGCTGTACAATCCATCTTTCGATAACACCACGTATATCTAGGCTGAGAACTCTGCATGTGCAAGTCAATGCTGCTGAACCCAGCCTTGGAAAGACCATGCGAAATGCCCGTGTGCTTTTCTTCTTCTCTTGTTCTGCTCTGCTGAGCGCTTGCTCTCTTGCCTGTCCTGTTTCCAAGGCGTGTGAATCGCCTACGTCCCTATTAGGGCAAAGAAATAAACCTGGATCTTTCCTCCAACTCCACGCTTGCTCGTTGCATGCGAAACAGCAATAAATGATCGACGGAAAGGAACATGGGAAACGAAGAAGAGAGGGTCGGAGCTCCCTAGGAGCGAAGTTGGGTATATTTATTGAGTAAATGAGGAGCTCCTCGAGCTGAGGATTCTTTGCGGGAACCAGCTTCACGGATATACCAAACTCACGTAGAGATGGTTCTCTGTTGGTACCGATGCTGGAGCTGCAGCTCACCTTGATAGGATCTTGAAGCCTTTCTCACTTGAGAAAGTCGGTTGTTGCGCCAAAGAAACTGTTGTTGTTACAGCGCTAAGATCCGCGTGGGATCTTGAAGAAAGCGTCTACGATATGCAGCAATCTCTGCCGCGACGGTATTGAACTCCTTCACCTTGTCGCGCCGCATGTCGTTGATGGTCTCCTTTAGACCGGCGATGTACTTGTCGCATTCTTCAGGTGTTTTCCCCTCCCTAAGGGATCCCATTTGGACGAGGATCTTGTCATCTGTCAAGGTTAATAACTCTGTGTGTCAGCATTCGAACGCTAAAAAATTTCTGACGAACGAAAATGAAAGTGGAAGCAAAGAAGAAAGCAGAGAAGAAGGCAATAGGTAAGGATGTGAAGATTCCTGACGGGGAAAGTTGTGCAGGTCATTGTTCAGATGTCGACGCACCGCTGAGAGTCATGTCCCGGAAATGCTGGAACTCGCAAGAGCGGTCGTTGCAGACCCCTCCGGAAGACTCGAATGGACAAAGACATTTCAGTGGGTCAATGTTGTGGCTATAAGTTAGGGAGCGGTAGCCGTCGGTCACATTGTCACTGTAGTTTGGATGGAAGCGGTACGACTTGAACAGCCTCAGTAGACTGACGTAGGATGAAAACCCATGTTTTGTATCTTCATGTGATCGTATGTTCTGTTCACTGAGTCAGCGTCGAACCTTCTGGGAGGAACTGAGGTTTGTCGCACATCCAAAATGCCAATCTGAGAATGCTGGCTTGGTTGCTGAACATCCAGTTCCTGGACTTTTCCAGTTAGCGGCTCACCAGCTTCTTGAGGTGGATCTTCCGAGGGTCCAGAAATGTCCAGATTTATGGTGGGGTCGAGGGGATGGGGACTAGGAGCTGGGGAGTAACTCGAATCCGAGCCAGCTGAACTGGTAGATTCTTCTGGTTCTGGGGGCTCGTAGGCCTCCGAAACAGAAGATTCGCGAGACACACGGTGGTCCGCGGTCGCTGTCACTAGTTTTTCATCGGAGTCGGTTACTATATCAGATTTGTGTGGAAGATTAGTAGGTGAGAGTTCGTGCGAGGGTTGATCCTCCACTTCCAGGGTTTGCGGGATTTCTTGGGAGCTTGTGCTGTTTTCTTCCAGTGCGGGCACTGGGTCGACGACATGATCATGTGCATCGGGCATCTCTTCGTTCACCGAGCCCGAGCTGCTGCTTGAATCAGAAGACTCGTCCATTGCTGAGCTCGAGTCTTCAGACATGGAAGTATCTGACTGTTCATCTTCGGGTGCATCCGCCACGGCGGTATCCCCAAGACTTTCAGTCACACTTAATGGGGGTCCAGCAGGCACTGAGTCTTGAGTCGTTGGTTCGGCATTTTGGGAAGAGGCGGTATCTTCTTGAATTTGCATATCGATTCCAGTTACTTGTGAACTGGCAACATCATTTTCATCCGAAGTTTCCTTCTCATAGCCTGGAGCTATATCGTGAGATTCGTAAGTTGCTTTATTCGGGTGCTGTGGTCGTGGGATCGACAATCTTCGAAGCATACCTTGAACGACTTCGACGGGCACTTCTTCCTTCGTTTCCAGCCTGCTGAGTGCCGTGTTCACTTGATCAAGCGACAATCCATTCAGCTCCGACTTCAGATTGCTCAGCTCTTCTAATAGCTGTCGCCGACCTTTTTTGCCCCTCTCAAGCTCTGACAGAACCTTTTCTTCTTCTCGTTTGAAAACGCTAAGCCTTGCTTCCGATTTCTGTATCTCTGCGTCCAACGAAGGAACGCCGGCTTCTATCTCCTGGGCCCGCAGGATCTTGCTCTTTATTCGTCTCAGATTTTCAGCATCCAACGGCGCCAAGGAACTCTCCACGTTTTCGTCACTGGAATCAGGCAGCGCTGCTAGAGGTACAAGAGGCATGCTAACGAGTTCGGGAGGTGAAACGTCCGAATTTCGCGGGGACTGGGTGCGACTTGCCAATCTTGCCTTCTTTCGCTGTTCAAGTTCAGCGATTCTTCGATGCATCGCTTGAATCTGAAGATCCTTCTTCCTTAAGTCTTCCTGTTCGTTGTTCTTAGAATTTAAAGGAGTGGAGGAGGTTGAAAAACTGTGACTTTGAGACGTTGCTGGCCGGTGTGGAAGGTTATCGATTGGGGGCGGGTATGGACTGTCTGCAGTTGGAGCAATAGTAATTTTGACAGCATCGCTAGGAAAGGTTTCACTGTGCATTGACACGTCTCCATCATCGCCGTAGAATTCGTCGTCACTGATATCAATAACAAGTCTTTCCGGCGGTGTGTATGTCGTGCCGTTGCTGTATGTTCTTTTGGGCAAAGGAATAGGTTCATCGAAGTCCGACGCTCGAGGGCGTTTACGTTGACTGACGCGAGACTGGGGTATAGAATCGAGCGAGGTATCTTGAATAGAAGTTGTGTCAGTGCCGTTAGATACCTCTGGGGATTGTTCGGTCATGAATAAACCCGGTATGCGATCGGACGACGCAGTATCTGGGATAGGAGGTCGTTCAGGCAGGGGATGCTTGACAATGGTGGAGTTGGTGGGTTGGGATGGCTCTTGCGTAGAGTCTCCCTGTTCCTTTTCCAACCCCTGGTTGTCTGATTGTGGTTTTTGCTGGGTTCTCATAAGGCCTTGTTTTTTCAACTGCTCAATACGCTGTCTTGCTAATTCGGTTTGCGCCTTGTTCTTTTCCTTAACACGCGATTCTCGGTCTTTTGACGACAATTCCTGCAAGGGAGTCGATATTGTGGACACTTCAGTCGTAGTGGGTAAACTCGGTCGAGCTGAGACAAGGTCGCCCTGGGATGGTACGGAGGTTGGTGAATTTTTGGCTGCCTTTTTTGCGGCGAGCATTCGCGCAATTACTTCTTTTCTTTCCATGGGTTTGGCGGTGTTGGCTTGGACAGGTTGACTTTGCGCGGAAGTCGGGTCAGCGACGGTTGAGGACACGTGCACGCCATTTGTCTGGGGCTCGATCTGCTGAGAAAGTTGCTTCGTTTGCTTGTCCTCCACTGCTGGACCAGTCAAAGAGATATCGTTTTCGGGAGATGAAGTTACGGAGCCGAGATCCGTCGAGGGAGTGGTAGGAACTTTGATACCAATATCTTCATACAACTGTCTCAATATGACCGGATCGATGCCCTCGCTAATGAGTTCGTTGTAACGGATATTATGCGGTGCTAAGCTGAGTAGGGCGCCTTGAGCTTGAACTCGGAGCGGCACCTGCGACTTTCCAGTACCGGGAGATGCCTGTGTTCCAGTGGCTTGTGGAAGGCAGATATCCATGGTATCGATGTTTGGACTAAGGGGTCTGGTGGATTCGCGTAATGACTTTGATGCGAAAGGCGAACATGGGTCTAGCGGCATAGGGGGGTTGTATGCTGTAGTGCATTAGTGCGCTGGTAAAACCAGACCAAGTTGGATGAACGTACGAGAGCCACTATCTCGACTCGAATGCGGAGATTCGGGTGACGCCTCGCCTTCTTCGATATCTGAGGATGAAGAGTCGCGATGACGCCGGCTTGGAAGGGGAGGTTTGGGAGTGATTTTGCCGCCGAACCCTTTTGAAGTTTTGGATTGGGCTTGTTTCGACAGCTTATTATGGTTTCTTGCGTTCCGCACATCGTGGGATTTCCGACCGCCAGCACTATCACCCGGATTATGGCGCTTTGTGGGGCCAGAAATATGCTGCTGCTTGCCCGCTGGAGGGGCTTCGATGTCCGTCAATTCGCCCTCCTCCCGATCCAACTCTTGTTCCGTGTTTGAGGTAGCCATGAGGTGCGGGTCTGCGGGATTCGATTGTGCGGAATGAATAAACTCGTTTGTTGACGGCCCAGTGAGTGGGATACTCGGAGGGGCAGGAGGCAGCGGCATCAGAGGATAACCCATGTTAGGCAAGGCTGGGAAATGAGGAGGGCCCGGTGCAGGGAAGGCGCCAGTCAAAGGGAACGGTGGCGGCAAAGAGCCATTCACGCCCGGCACCCCAAATCCTGGAAGGTTGGCATTCGCATAGAAACTCTCGAGGTTTTGCGGGGCTTGAGACGCAGACGCAGTGTTTGGATTATATTGCATGTTATGGGGCACTGTGCCCGATGATGGAGGATGCGAGCCCCATTGCTGTGTATAGTTCAGAGGACCCCAGTACGGGAGTGGTGGAGGAATTGGGTTACTTGACATGATCAGCGTCTGCGCGCTCCAAGGAGGCTTGCGCTTGATGACAGGTATCTCTGTGATGAATCAGGCCAGCGTCGGTTCTCTCTAGACATCGCACACCACCCCGATCGAAGCGAAAGAATGAACGAGGGAGACGGCGCGTCAAGAGCGGAACCCAGAGCATCCACAAGCTCTGACTACAACCATGAACTTTACTGAGACGGCCGGATCCGGGCGCTAGCGTAGACTGAGGGTGAAGTGAATGGATAGAAAAGGAGAATGAGGGAGATGGCAGCAGAAGGATGGCTTGAGACTCCGCGCGGTGAAGCATCAAAAAGAACAAAGATCAAGTTTCGTGCCTCAAGCACCACGTGACGGGTGGAGCTCCAGATCGGGACTAGAGCGATCAGCGTGTTGAAGCCTGAGGGTTCAGGACGTCACCCCGGTGCCCATGTAAACAAACAGACTCCAGAACCACGCCAACGGTGGGGTGTTCGAGACGATTCAACCAACGACCGAACCAGGGTTGCTGGGATCCATGATCGACTTGACACGGACAGTTGGGCGAGCTGAAGCGTTCCTGCACCTGCGTCACTTCCCACATCAACCCCAACTCTTGTCAACATCCTAACTCCCTGCATGTTTTAATGACTTGATACCGCGCTGAGCAAGTCTCGATTGCTCATTGACTTGAGCTTCACATCTGTTCTTTTGTTCTATCTTCTCTTTCAACCTCTTGCATCTGGAGGATGCTTTATTAATCACAACGACAATAATAATGCTTCCTTCTCAGCTTAATGGCTCGCCGAAGCGTGCTAATCCTTTCGGTCGTGCATCCCCCTCGCCCTCCCCATCCTCAAGTCCGCAGACGAAAGCGCGACCAAAGTCCGCGATAATTGCGTCGCCTGGGAAGTTCGAAGAGGCAAAAGGGCACTTTCGGAAGACTTCTTCCATCGCGCAGTCCTCCCACGCCCCCTTCGCCCGGAATGCGACCCGTCAGAGGTCAAACTCTTTGAGGAACGATGCTGCGTCCGGCACGTTTGCGCCGGAATTTATCAAATCAGAGGATCTGCGACGGGGAGCGGACCAAATCCGAGGACAGGAAGGTGACAATGACTTCTCCGGAAACAAATACGTCTGGCTACGTGACCCAGAGAAGGCTTTCATTAAAGGACTTGTCCTAGAAGAAAGGGATGGAGGGCGGCTATTGGTACAAACAGATGGTGGACAGGTAGGAACTATACCCGATACTGAATTTATGCATGCGCTTACCCTCTGAAAGCAACGGGAGGTGGAGGCCGACCAAGTTGACCGGGTCAATCCCGCGAAGTTCGACAAAGCGGATGATATGGCAGAGCTCACACATTTGAACGAGGCCTCTGTGGTGCATAACCTGCATACCCGATATCAGGCAGATTTGATATACGTGGGACTCCCCGAATACACCGCGCAGTGCTCTGAATCTTCACTAATACACCTTTCCCTAGACCTATTCCGGCTTGTTCTTAGTCACGATCAATCCGTACTGCCCGCTGCCGATTTACTCCAATGAATACATCAAGATGTACAAGGGACGGAGTAGAGAGGAGACTCGACCACACATTTTTGCAATGGCCGATGAGGCCTTCCGCAACCTAGTAGAGGAGGGTGAGAATCAAAGTATCCTTGTGACGTAAGATCTCTTCTAGCTTCGCGCATGTTATTGAAATAGTCTAACTATTTAACAGAGGAGAGTCTGGAGCGGGCAAAACAGAGAACACGAAAAAGGTCATACAATATCTCGCAGCGGTTGCGACGTCAGATAACATGTACTCCCGCTCCGGCGCGAAGCAACTGGGTACTCTTTCGCAGCAGATTTTGAGAGCCAACCCTATTCTCGAGGCCTTTGGTAACGCGCAAACTGTCAGAAATAATAACTCTTCCCGTTTCGGTAAATTCATCCGAATTGAGTTCTCTCGATCGGGTCAGATCTCCGGTGCTTCCATTGACTGGTATCTACTCGAGAAGTCTCGGGTGGTGAAACCAAACATGCAAGAACGAAACTATCACATCTTCTACCAGTTGCTGAAAGGTGCCGATGCGAAGCTGAGACAGCGTTTGCTGCTTTCCAACTTGCACATCGAAGATTTTGCGTACACCAGGGACGGAAATGACAGTATAGCTGGTGTTTCTGACGAAGGCGAATGGAATTCTTTGCTGGAGGCATTTCATATCATGAATTTCTCTGAAGAAGACCAGGAGTGTATTCTTCGGACTGTTGCGGCTGTCCTGCACCTGGGAAATATTACCATCATGAAAGAGAGCTTACGAGCGGATCAAGCTGCTCTCGGTCGTGACGCTCTTGACAGTGTTCAACGAGCGTGTCAGCTCCTCGGAATTGAGCCAGAGCCCTTCGTCAGGGGCTTATTACACCCAAGGGTCAAAGCCGGCCGCGAATGGGTTGAAAAGGTGCAGACTCCGGAACAGGTCAGGCTAGCACTCGATGCACTCGCAAAGGGAATATACGAGAGAGGCTTTGGAAACCTTGTCAACCGAATCAACAGCCGCCTAGATCGAAACACCGTCACGGGTGAGGATAGTTACTTCATCGGAGTTCTCGATATAGCCGGTTTCGAAATATTTCAGACAAACAGCTTCGAGCAGCTGTGTATCAACTACACAAACGAAAAGCTGCAACAGTTCTTCAATCACCACATGTTTGTTTTGGAGCAGGAGGAATATGCACGAGAGCAAATTGAGTGGCAGTTTATCGACTTTGGCAAAGACTTGCAGCCCACAATTGATCTGATCGAAGTGACGAATCCCATTGGTATCTTTTCTTGCTTGGACGAGGACTCTGTTATGCCGAAAGCTACAGATAGGTCTTTTACGGACAAGCTTCATTCGCTGTGGGATACCAAGTCTGCGAAATATCGTGCCGCTCGCCTCCGTCAAGGGTTTGTCCTTACGCATTATGCAGCTGAGGTCGAGTACTCTACTGAGGGTTGGTTGGAGAAAAATAAAGATCCTCTTAACGACAATGTGACTAGGCTCCTTGCGGCCTCGGAGGATAGTCATGTCGCCGAGCTGTTCTCGGACTGTGGAGGCGCTGATGATGAAATCGACTATCCAAAGAGTCGGGTGAAGAAGGGCTTGTTCCGTACAGTTGCACAACGACACAAGGAACAGTTGTCGAGTCTTATGAACCAGCTTCATTCCACTCACCCTCATTTCGTCAGGTGCATTATCCCCAACCACAAAAAGCGCCCAAAGATGCTGAATGCTCCCTTGGTTCTCGACCAACTACGTTGTAACGGTGTCCTTGAGGGGATCAGGATTGCCCGTACTGGGTTCCCCAATCGGCTCTCGTTTACCGAATTTCGTCAACGTTATGAAGTTCTTTGCCGTGATATGCCCAAAGGTTACATGGACGGGCAGTCTGCAGCTCACATCATGCTGCAAAAACTCGCTCTCGACAAAGCTTGGTTCCGGGTTGGTCGCACGAAAGTATTCTTCCGTGCAGGTGTGCTAGCAGAGCTTGAAGAGAAGCGTGACGAACTGATTCGTACGATCATGACCCGGTTCCAATCTGTGGCAAGAGGATTTGTGCAACGCCGGATTTCCAATAAGAGGCTTTACCGTGCGGAGGCCACGCGCATTATCCAACACAATTTCCGGGCCTATCTAGATATGAAGGCAAATCCTTGGTGGCGTCTGTTTTCGCGGATGAAGCCTCTTCTTGGTGAGACACGTACTGCTCAGGAAGTGAAGAGAAGAGACGACAAGATCAAAGATCTGGAAGCGAAAATGAGGAACGACAACATGGATCGACAGAAGGTGGAAGAAGAGAGACGCCGCGCCGAGATCGAGATGCAGAGAATCCAGCAGACTCTTGAGAGCGAACGAGCCTTGGCTCTCGACAAGGAGGAGATTTTCAAGAGATTACAAGTCCGCGAAGTCGAGTTAAGCGAAAAGCTCGCAGGCGCTATTGCGGATCAGGAAAGCCTTGAAGATCAGTTGGATGAGCTGATATTAGCGAAGAAAAAGGCAGAAGAGGAACTCGATCTACGGAAGACGCAACTCGAGCAAGCCGGTGAAATCATCCTGCGCCTAGAGTCGGAGAAGAAGGAAATGCAGCAGAGCTTAGACGAGCTTGAGCTACGGATCATCGAGGCCCAAAACCATTCCTCTGAGACGGAGAAGGAGATGAAGGACCTCAGCCAAGAAATTAAGATGCTGCAAAGTCACCTCAGTCTGAAGGACCGTAAACTGCAGGACCTGGAGGCGAAGCTACTGAAAACCGACCAAGATCTTGACGTCAAGCTCGCGAAAGCCTCAAAGGAGCTAGACCAATCTAAGAAGCAGGTCAAGGAGCTTTTCGACGAGAATCGATCTATCCGCCAGCAGATCTCTGATCTTTCTTCGACGTCAACCGGCTACGAGGAAATGCTCAGACGCAAAGACAGTGAGCTCTCCGTTTTGCGCAATGAAGCCAAGAAGTATGTTGAGGACAAGAAACAACTAGATGGTGAGAAGTCTGCGCTTTCGAACCGCCATGACAACATGCAGAACCGGCTCAGGGAGTTACAGGCTCAGGTTGATGCTATGGCTTCAGAAAAGGTGCAACTTGAGCGCGAAGCTAGCGATGTTCAGAAGCTTCTTCAAGCCAAGATGTCAGAGGATGCGGAAGCTGGGCAGAGCCGAAAACTCCTAGAGCAGCAAATTCATGACCTGAAGGACCAGCTTTTCCAAGCTCAGGCGGATCTCAGCAGGGAACGACAGTCGAGAGACGACGTTCAGATGCTTGCAGAACATAATTTGGCTGAGCTTAAGGACAAGTACACTTCCTTAAACGAGTCAAAGATTACCATCGAAAAAGAGATGTACATCCAACAAGACACTCTTCGACGGGCAACGGAGGCTCGACTGGCCGCTGAGCAGTCACGAAAGGAACTCCAGGCGGAACTGATCAACCTCCGCGATCGGTTCACTCAGGTCGAAGATGCTCGCCTAAAGGCTGAGGCTGAGATGGAGCAGACCCTAGTGAAGCAGAACAATCAGCGTCTAGAGAGCATCAGAAAGGAATTGGACGACACAGAGCGCCGCTTAGAAGAGGTCGAGGCAGAGAGATCACGCCTTGCCCTCCGCGAGCAGCAGTTGATGAACGCCATTGCTGAGTCGGAAAACTTCCGCATTCGTCATGATCAGCATAAGGAACGCCTGGAAAGGGAGTTGATAACCCTCAAGGGCAGGCTCACAGCATCAGAGAACGACAATCGCGCCCTATTGACTAAGATTCAGCAAAAGAATCTTGACATTGCTCGGTCGACGTCTAAGGCTAGTGACAGCCAGCGTTTGCGTGTTGCGACCCTCCAGAAGGAAAAGTCAAAGCTGGAGGAAGACAACAAGGCGCTCTCCCGCCAATTTGGGGACCTCCAGTTATCCGTCACCTCGCTAGAGAAACAAAAGGAGAAGCTAGCCTTGAGCATGGAGGATTTGAACCACGAAGTCAACAGAGAGCACAAGGCTAGTCGCAATGCTGAGAAAGCCGCCTCTGCTGCCTCAATCCAACTAGGGGAAGCGAATCGGAACCTAGAGACAGAAAGGCAGCTGAGAACCCAAGCCCAGGCTAACACGCGGAAGCTCCAAGGCTCGCTGGACACTGCCAACAAAGAAATCGACGGTCTGCACCGTCAGCTCATGCTTCTGCATAAGATTGTTGAACCTGAAGCCGACCCTTCGGCCGACACTTGGGAGCAGATCCAGCCTGACCTGTTGAAGAAGATTGACCTAGCTCAGCTAGTGGAGACCATGCAGGGTAAATTGCAAGTATCGGAGGAAAGGTACAGTCGAGCAGAAAGCCAGCTTGCGGAAATGCGGCGTCGACATGGAGATGAGATGAAAGAACTCGACGCTCGCTACTCGTCATCCAAGCGTGCCTTACTGGAGGAAATTGACAATAATCAAGTGGCCAATACTCGTACCCCCACTCATCTTCGTAAGAACTCGGAGAATGCTGGTGTGAAGAAGTTTGGCACGCCAACTACACCCAATCGCCGGCTTAACTTGCAAGATGGATCCAATGATTCTGCGCGATCCGATAGAACAGTCGATACTGTTGGTTACCAGAAGCGGATGGATTTGGCTGCAGAAATTGAGGAGCTTCAGAACAAGTTGCAGATGACTGAGATGCAGAACAAGCACCTTCAAAGCCAGCTCGAGCGATCTGCTCCTGTCCGGGACATCTGGCAGGACGAGAGCCCATCAATCAGACGCATGCAGCTTCTAGAGCGGGAGAACGGCCGCCTACATGATCAGCTTGATGATTCAGCGAAGAAAGTATCATCCCTTGAGAGGAGCATCCGCTCGGGTGAGCTTTCACTGCGGGATGTTCAGGCCAAGTCCCACGAGGAACTTTACGACCTCATCAACTCCCAGGAACAGTCCAGAAGGTCATTGCTCAAGGTCCACAATGAAACCGTTACCGACTTCACCGACGCTAAGGCACAGTTCGAGAAACTCAAGCGAGCCAAAGCGACTCTAGAAATCGAACTGCGTGATGCTTGCTCGGAAACTCAAGAGCTGCAGGTTGCAAGAGAGCAGGATGTGGCCAGCAGAAACCAGCTTCTCCAGGAATTTTCCGACCTGCAAATTCGCCTAGATGCGGAAACCTCCAAATCTGCCGATCTTGCCGCTAGCCTGAGCCTCTACAAAAGCCGTGCAGACGAGTACTTCGGCAAGCTCGAGCAAGCAGAGATCACCCTTCTCAAAGCTTCTCGTGCAGAGCAATTCGCTAAGTCCCAGGCCAAGGAGACCGAGGACAGCTGCGCCCAGATTATGGCCGAACGCAAGGAGATGGAGGCCATAATTGACGACCTACAGCGACAGACGCAGTCCTTCGAAGCCAGGATGGAAGATCAGGCTGCGGAATTGCAAGGTGCTCTTCAAGCCAAGCAGCGTCTGCAAAACGAACTCGAAGATTACAGAAACCAGCGCGCCATCGACATCGAGGACAAGGAGACATCAATGGAGCAGACAAGACAGAAGTACCAACGGGAGATTACAACCCTCAACAACGAGCTTGAGATGGAGCGCGAGAAGGTCCTCAACGTTCGTGGCGAAAGCTCTCGCCTTCGAGAGGAGCTGGAAGATCTCCGCAGTAAATGGGACGACGAGGTGCTGAACAGCTCAACCTGGGCCAAGGAAAAGTCGCGCATGGAGATCATGCTCCAAGATGTGACAACATCTCGCGATGAAGCCGCCAGTGCCCACAATGAAGCTCAGTCGCGGGTTGTATCTCTGTTGTCGCAGGTTAGGAGCTTGCGAACTTCAGTTGATGACGTGACTGCGGAACGCGATATGTTGCTCAAGGAAAAGAAGATGCTCGAGGCACGGCTGACAGAGGCTGGAGAGCGTCTGGAGGATCTCGCCAAGGGGGAGAGTCCGTCCATGCGCAACGCTGCCAGCATGGATCGTGAACTTCTAGAGCTCAAGTCTAATCTTGCTCAACAGGAGGACGTCTCTATTGCCGCAGTTGGGAAGATGAGGCGGGCCGAGGCTCTCGCCTTTGAGATGCAAAAAGAAGTCACTGCTGAGAGGGAGGCTAGCACCCAACTCTTCAAGGAGAAGGCCACATTGGAGAAGCAGTTGAAGGAGTCGCAGCTCCGGTGTGTTGACTTGGAGACGAAGAGCTATTCGTCAGGCAGCCAGGATATCAGATTCCTTCACAAGAGGATCAAGGATGTATGTATCAGTCTACAGCCGTTTCTTGTATTGAAGTATACTAACAGGCATTTGCAACAGTTGGAAACCCTGCTAGATGAACAGGAGGCGAAGAACAGCTCTGAACAGCGATCATTACGCAACGTTGACCGGACGGTCAAGGACTTGCAGTCGCAAATCGACCGCCGGGACAAAATGAACTCTCAACTCGAAGAAGATGTCAACAGGGGCCGTGAGAAGGTTGAGCGCCTTCTCAAGAGTATCGACGAACTCCAGCAAAGCGAGTCAGACTCGCAGCTTCAAGCGCGCCGCGCCGAGCGGGAATTGCGAGAGGAGCGCGAAAAATGCTTGAGGCTTGAGCGTGAGCTTAACGGGTGGAAAGCTCTTAGGGTTGAAAGAGGAAGCAGCGCCATCGGGAGAGCGCATGTGACGTTCAGCGACACCGGAAGTCGAAAGGGGAGCGGTGCTTATACAACCGGCGATATCCCCCAGCGGATGCCCAGCAACACGAAAGGCTTCTTATAAGGGATCCTCCCTAATCAGGAATCGTTTATGGTGTGGCAATGAATCCTCAAACCCCCAGTAATGGATCATGACTATAAATTTATGGCAATCCGAATGTCTACGAACTGCCAAAGAGGCGGAACGTTGTGTCGTTATTTTGTTATGTTTTAGCTCTTATGTGACTACGCATTTTGGATGTTTATGATTCTGTTTTGTGGATTGGGTGAACCTTTAGGGTTTGAGAGTATATGATGGAGGATGGTTGATATTCATATGGAGGCGTATACCAGCAGCGTTGTTTAGGTTGGTTTCTTCAAATCCGCTTATGCGTTCACACTTATATATATGGCCACTTGCTCGGGTGAAGTTCAACTTAGCCCGCATTGAGCCAATGCTAGGGCTTCCTGCTATCTGCCTCTGATTAATTGATGTAGTATCCAATTTATGACGCGATATAAACACTTTGTGAATATTCTGTTGAATCAGTATTTCGATCTATGCTCCTGGTTCATTTAGCCGCGCGGCTCCTCTCAGACGCTCGCTTGTGGAGAAACCTTTGACCCACTTGAGCTAAGGTCAAGTTCACTCTGAAGAGACCCAAATTGATTTCAACTCCGCCCGTAGGGAATACAACACCAACCCAGTCTTCCTTTACACATCTGCTCAAAATGGTAAGTTCAATTCCACAGAAACCGCGAAATCCAACGCCTCCGCAACCTCCAACATGCCCCCGCAACACGCGACGAAGAGAAAAAAAATCGCAAAAGTTTTAACGATGAAACGCAGGCACGCAATAGCGAAAAAGCCCAGTCGATGCTCTTCCGCTTCCGGGCCCAACAGGCCGCGGACTTAGGAATCATTGACATCGGACGCACCAGACGCCCCAAGGCTATCACGACCGTCGAATCGATCCCCATGTGCGAAAAGTGGCGCGGCCAAGTCCTCAAAGAGATCTCGCGCAAGGTGTCCCGAATCCAAGAACCCAGTCTCTCCGACCACCAGATCCGCGACCTGAACGACGAGATCAATAAGCTCATGCGCGAGAAGTGGGCGTGGGAAATGCAGATTCGGAATTTGGGCGGCCCGAATTATATGCGTGGTTCGGGGCGGGTGTATGATGACGAAGGGAGGGAGATTCCCGGCGGTGGGAAGGGGTATCGATATTTTGGGCGTGCGAGGGAGTTACCTGGTGTGAAGGAGTTGTTGGAGGCTGCTGCAAGGAGGGGGAGGCCCGCGGAGGAGGATGAGGTGACTACGGGAAGGGGCGGGGATATTGCGACGAAGAAGGTGGATGCCAATTACTTTGGATATGGGCTTGACGAAGAGGATGGCACGTTACTTGCGTATGAGATGCAGAGGGAGAAAGAGGCTGTGGAGAAATTACGGAAGAAGGCTGATAGCGAGGATGCGGAAGACGGGTGGGAACCGCTACCTGGAGACGCTGGGGATGGTGTTGAATGGCGACTGCCGTCGTTGGATGAGGTACAAGAAGAGCTTGTGGATAGGAGAAGGAGACGTCTCTTGGAGAAGATCTCATAGTGTGTCTTCTTTGCTTCCTTTTCTTTCTTTTGTCTCTGGGTTCTGTTTATTTTATTCGGCTTAGCTCGGTGCATATCTGATGACTTTCATTAATCAAGATTCCGTTATATGGGGTATAATTCTAAAGTATCTGTGTGGTTATTTTTGCCCAGTCCCCGATTCTAATCTAGGCTTCTTCTTCGCCAGCCTTTCTGCTTTCAAGGCTTGCGTGAGACTGGGTCTCACTTCAATCTCCTCCCCTAGTTCACGGCGTTGCTCCTCCGCCTGTAAATCATCAAGTATAAACCTGCCGAGCTCGCCAGAACGCCATTTCGAGATGAAATGTAGAGCCGCATGCTCAATATTTGGTATACCCCCTTTGGCGAGAAGACCCGTCCGGCGAGCGAAGCTATCCAAAAGTGATAGAATCTCATTGGTCGCTGGAGACCAACGTTGATATACGTCGGTGTTATGTAAGTTGATGTGGTATAGCAGATAATCTGCCAAAGTAACCGGTGAGATCACCGAGTCCTTGACACAACCGCAAAGGGCCAATTTTAGCATGTTTTCGGCATCTGGCACATAGGGCATGAATACTCCGGGCGTATCCAGCACATAGACATGGGCGCCATCCTCCCTCTCAATGATTTTCACGGGAGTTCCAATCTTCCTCGTGATACCAGGTTGGCCCCCGGTCTGGACCGCTTTGGCCTTTCCGACGCCGTGGTTGCGAAGATTGTTGATCAAGGTCGATTTTCCTACGTTGGGCATTCCAACAATCATCACGCGACACCCAACAAGTCTATCTGGACCCGCCGCATCGGTGCGCAAATGCTTGAGGATTGAGGTTACGTTCGGACGTGAAGACGAACTGACGAAAAACACTGCGCTATTGCGGTCAAAGTTCCGTATAATTTGCTCAGCCTGAATACATAAGAGCCCATTAGTAAGTTTTCGAAGCAATGGGCTTTAGATGTTTCGGGCGTGACTCTCAACTTACGGTCTTCTGCTCAATTGACCCCAGTTCAGCTCCTAGATCCCTCTTGGTGTAGACGATCAAGCGTCTGGTTTTCCCCAAAGCCTCTTCAAACATAGGATTCACGGATGTGACTGGGACCCGAGAGTCTCGACATTCGACCACATAGTCAATAGAAGAGAGCATATTCTGCATCTTTTTCAATCCTGCCCTGTGATGGCCGAGGAAGTAGGACCGCGGAATGGAGGCATAGTTGGGAAACACCTGGCGCGGCACGAATTTAGTCGCCATTATCGTAGAACCATCACTTTTGAATAGTATAGAGCCTTTTTCGCCGGCATTATCTATCGCAGACTGGCTGCGACCGTAACGACACTTTGTTGTGCTGGTTGTTGGATGCTTCAAGGAAAATCCGTCTTATTCGCGGCAGTTTTCCAGGGAAGATTAGGCGGTGGACTAGGCGGTAAGGATTCTCTTATCTTCTTATCCATCAGTACTAGTGTGGCCGCTGCGTTCTCCTTTCTTATTCATCGCCCGCGAAACTATACAGGGTAGATCCCACAGTGACTTCGTGGTCATGTTAGTCATGTGCTAGCCACTGAAAAATTGTCCCGGGCAGTATATACTTGTGACCAAAATATCGCAATAGGAGCATGAGAATCAATCTTGTCCATTAAGACTGCCAGATGGTTTACGTCACCCATAGCCAAGAGATGCATGCCCCTCCGGGCCTCCTTGGCTGCTAGATCCGTTCCTTCCTCTGTGCTCACTTTCCCCTTACTTTTCCTCCCTCATCATTGACTGCAAACATACTAGATTAGCTCTAAACTTTACATCCAGGCTCTACCATGGTAGCAGATTGCCTACAATGTCTCTGATATCCGCCTTTCGCCCGCGCTCAACCCGCGTTTCCTCTGCTCCTCCCAGGCCAGAGCCAAGGCAACGACGAGGTCGAAAGTCAAGAATTGTTCAGGAGGTCGACCCAGACACTGAAAGAGACGATGCGCACTCTATCATAACCCCTTCGAAGCACACCCCCAAAGCATTCCGGGCTTTGAAAGAGACGGTATCATCTGGAGGGCCTCTGCGCCCTTTCCGACTGATCAAGCAAGATATCCTGAATCTTCGCCGCCGCTATGCGTCAGACTGGACAATCTTCAATCAGCTGATCTTTGCGAGTGCGGTCTATGTCTTCTTTACCAATCTCCTTCCTGGAATCACCTTTGCCAGTGACCTGTACGTTTTGACAGGCAAGAGCTATGGTGCGATTGAAGTCGTGTTTAGCACTGGACTTTGTGGCGTGATATTCTCTCTGTAAGCTCTTAGCACGGCTGATGATTGGTGAAGCAAACCGTGCTGAACAAACTGCGTCTGCCAGGTTCTCAATTCAACCATTGACCATCCTGGGTGTGACTGGTCCCTTTGCTGTTCTGGCTGAGAATATCTATGAACTATGCCGTGACGATTTCGACGTTCCGTTTCTTCCATTTATGGCCTGGTCACTGATACATGCCGCATGGCTACACTACTTACTCGCCATCATCAATGCCCATGATTGGACCATGCGCTATGTAACGACGTTTACCACTGAAATATTCTCCCTCTTGAACAGTATCATCTATTTCCACAAGGCAATCCAAGAGCTGGAGAGAGCCCACGAGGCCCTTTCCTTTGCGGCTTTTCTCTATGCAATCATGGGGGCGGTTGGAACAATGCTACTCGCTATCTTCCTATCTACTGCGGAAAGCTGGAAACCATTGTTCCACCGATACATCCGCATGGGTCTAGCAGAGTACGCAGCTGCAATCTCAATAATCGCATTCATCGGGTTGCCACATGTGGGCGAACTTGCTGATCTGGACAAGATGACTCTTCCTATTAGCGAATCCTTTAAGCCATCTTCTCCAGATCGGACAAGATTCATTGTCGAGTTTTGGGAATTGCCCGTCCAATGGATTTTCGCTGCCATACTCCCGGGAATTATCATCACTGTTCTTTTCTTCTTTGATCATGAAGTGAGCTCGATAATCTGCACTATTGACCGTTATGGAACTAGAAAGCCAGGCGGATTCGCTTGGGATATCGTGCTTCTCGGCACAACTACGGCCCTGTGTGGGATCCTAGGGATCCCCCCGGCTAACGGACTGCTCCCCCAAGCGCCTCTCCACTCAGAGTCCTTGATGCATACAGAAAACGAGCAACGTATCGTTGTAGTTGACGGAGAAGAGAAAGTTGATTCATACGGGGTCAAGCGAGTTTATGAGCAGCGATGGTCGGCCTTCCTACATGCGGGTGCTATCCTTTGCTTCATCAGCCCTCCATTCATGAAAGTTCTTGGCTTGACACCTACAAGTGTCCTTGCAGGGCTATTCATGTTCATGGGTGAGCAGAGTCTAGCTGTGAAGTAAGTATTTTCATCCATCCCCGTTCCTGTTAAAGGCTGACATGAGACACGGTAGTCCCATTCTATACCGGACTTTCTATCTGCTGACGCCCCCATCTGAACTGCCGCCTTTGCCTCCGAAACTGGTGAACAAGGACAGCAATGATGCACCCGATCCTTGCGAGAACCACAACTCGTCTCCTTCTTACATCCCAGTCCACATATATACAGTCCTCCAGATTGTCATCACAGCAGTGATATTCATTGTTACCCTGACCAGAGCCGCACCTGCTTTTCCAATTCTTATTGTTGCCTTGGTACCACTTCGCCTCTTGGCCATGAAGCGATGGTGGCCGCGTGAAGTACTCCGATTCGTTGATGCTTGGGCTTGTAAAGAGGGCACCCCTGAGGATGATGAAGACGCCAAAGCTCTTCAGAATGAAGCGGCTCATGGGCTCAGCCATAGCCCTAACACCGGCGGGGATGCACTTTTGTCAAGCGTACAGGGCAATGGTTCCTCAGCTCCTTCAGATACACGTGGGGCCCAGGCTCGACTATCAAGCATTGGAGAAGATATGGCTCAAGACTGGGTGGAGCTAAATGATATTCGACCGCATGGGGACGAGGAACTGGGGCAACGTGCCGATAGGTGAATGGGGAGGTTCGCCAACGATAGATTAGAGGTAACCTGAGAGACGAGGGTTGCTACCTGCCTCTGCCCGCTCCCGACCTATTGTATGAAATATTACTATTAAGTCAAGACCTATGGAGATATATGCAATTGTAATCTTCTCATGCTATACGAGTCTCTCTGGTCTTAATTCATTGACTTCAATCCACCATCCCGTAGGGTCAGTTGAGTCCTACTCCTTTGCACATCAACGAGGTGGTACACCATCAGTGACGCTCCCATAAGGGCCAACTTTCCAATCCCCTTCACAGGAATACCCAAACTGAGCTTTCTTTAGACTGTCCTTCTGGATATCCAAGAAAGCCTCCAACTCGCACCACCCATCATCCCGGTACTCACACTTATCGAAACTAGCGTGCAGCGGCACAGTCCGCTGGTTGAGCATGAAATGAACATACCGCGTCTTGCCTTTCCTCAATACATATGGTGAATCGCCGGAACTAGAGCGCTCAGCCCTAACCTTATGCGGGGCATCAACAATCTCAATAACTAACCGCCCCGCAAATGGCGTAACCCTTGCCGCATGAAACTGCTGATGCCTCGGCGGCCCCGTTGGCGGAAGATACTGGGCAAACTGCGTGATTCCAAACGCCGACAGCGCAGCTAGGATACTTGCATCGTGACCAAAATCAAAGTATAGAGGCTGGTCGAGTGGGAAGGTAATCGGGTTTGTGTCGAGGGTTAGATTTGCGCTCGTCTGCCCGGCGAGGGCTGTGTCGTCGAGGAGGTGGCCTTGAACCCGTGCAAGGAACTCTTGCACCCAGGCGATCCCGCTCGCACGACTGATGGGGCTTCCGAAGCCCATCAGAGAGGATGACATGATCGATTGGGCGTACGAGTATCCTTCCCATTCTTCATAGTCGAATAAAGCGCAGAAGGGGCTGTATCCGAAACTGACTGTTTCGTACGAGCAAAGAGTTTGCGCGTTGGCGCTGTCGGAGACTGTCCAGTTGAAGTTGGGGCCTGCGAGCTTCTGCAAGATCTTTGTCTTGCGGGTTAGGTAAATCTCCTGCCATGTTTTCATCGCATCGTTCTCGAGGCTGCTGAAGACCTGCGCCGCATTTTTGCAAACAGACATTCCGGTTAGGGAACTGTTGAATCCTGCTCCGGAGATGAGCTGCAGGATATTGGCGTGCTCTCTCCATTCCAGACCGAAGAAGCCTGCTAGAAAGTTCTCTGCGCTCTTCAGGGCTCGGTCACTTGTTGTCGAGCGCACGACGAGCTTAGACGTGTTCTTGTACAGAGCGCCATAGTTGTAAAAATGCAGCACGCCGCTCTCAAAGAGCTCTTGGCGGCCCTTGGGGACGAGGACGTTTACACCTTGCTTCCAGGTATAGGTGTTGAGGAAGGAGAGGGCTCCGGTGAACTTGGTGCCATTGGACGTTGCGTTTGAGATGCGCTGTGCAAATTGGGCAATGGCTTCTGAGTCGGAAGGATATCGAGACCCGTGCCGGTGAATCAGATGGACCTGGGATATACTTGCTCTTTTAGGAAGAGGATATTCATCTACGCCGAATCCTTCTTCTGGAACGAAGTATGGGCTAGATAGCAAGGCGTCAGCAACCATTCACTTCGCGCATTGTTCGGATGAAGAAAATACGACAGCTTGGGCAGGTACCTAAGATTACCCATCAGATGAAAGATATTCCGACCTCTTGCACCCTTGATAGGCTGCGAGGTCTGCAACGGGTCATTGGCGACAAAGGTCTTTTGTCCAAAATTGACGGGGTTCGTCTCCGCGAGAAGAGGCGCGGAGCCGGTCATGGTTGCGCCTGTAGAGTGTTAACAGGACAATATCATATATGGTCAGGGTAAAAGGGTGACATGCCTTCATAGCTTTGGGGTCTGGTCTGGAACCAGTCTGGCTCTGTCGTCGAGGCTAGTGGGACACCTGTAGTTGTTGGCCCTTCAATAATGGCAGCAGCAGCGCCTGAGGCTACAGTAGCAAGGAGTAGACTGCACCAGTGCATGGTGAAATGTAGACTCCTAAATTGATACTGGGAAGAGCAGTATTCCGGCTGATCCGAGCCAGGTTTAGGTGCTCACGAGGGCATTTTTATACTTCTCTCGGGGAGAGAGAATCTGGGCATCTCCTGATCGTACCTAGGCATATACTTCCAAGCTACCCTTGAGATGGCGGGAAAGGTGCTCCGGCCGTTTAGTATCCAGGGTCCATAGATCTCCCGTTCTGGGCGCACGTGTGCAGCACATGTGGATCCTCTTGTATAAGCGATGTCCTTGACAGCTTCGCTTAGATTTACATTGTTCTATGCAGAGTTAAGCGATGTAAAGAGAGAAGGCCATTGGTTTCTCTTTGGAGGTAGTCTAGCTGTGAGACTCGACGTGGGGGTGCCATTTATGTTCCTGGTCAAGTGATCAATCAACGGCGGGATGTACATATATGAGGTGGTTTATGCTCTAATACATAGTCCAAAGTGTCGCCCCCTTAAAGGTTTGATGTTTAAATAATGGAGTAATCTAAGGCACGGCCACGGCTAGAATTTATTAATCGCTTATCCATGTTCCATGTATAACAGCCACCTTCTGTGTGCACTAACCATTATGCAAGCCCTACTTTTTGTAGAATGCCCGGGCTCCTCTGTTCTAGAACTTCCAGTGTCTTCTCAAACGTCTTTCTCTGCACCCGCTGTCCCACCCCTTACAGATCCATGGCTCAATGGCTTCGTTCGTTCGCCCCGTCACTCTGGAACTCGCCGCGTGAGCTGGGAGAAGCAGAGGCCGCGAGGACAAGTGCCCAACTACCAACTTCTGCAGTCCGGTCAACGATACGGCGTAGAATGCGTATTAATAGAGGTACCTTGGCTATATCACGCTCGAGGTCGATAGAATAAAGGCCAGGGTTTACAATGTTGATGATGACCGGGGGAGGACCAGGCGTCTTCTGCTTCTGCTTCAAGCGCGCGACAAGTTCGCGTGTGAAGAGATTTTCGATTAACTTCGTGGTTTAATACATGCTCCCTAGTCGGCACATGTTCCTCTTTGCGAAGAAGAGTGGCGTATAATCACCATTGTTGCTGGCTGAACGACTCCTTCTTGTTTAACTTGAGGTAAAGGTCCAATGCGTTAATCTCGGGAAACTTGTAAGACGATAGTCTGGGGGCTTATAACCGCGAGATGCGGCAGCGAGTCTGGAAAGAGAGTCTTCGTCTCCTTAAGCTTTGGTAATAGCAAGAGTGCTAACAGGAATGTGTTTAGTACATTGACTTGGACAGCCTGGTCATAGCCCTCAACAAGCATAGAACCTCAGCGTGTTATTGCCCGCATTCTCAATCGTGACATCAACACGCGGTAACTCCGTCCCCATGCGCTCTGCAAGGGTAATTATTGAAGCAGTGCTGGATAAATCAAGCGGCCATGCTTTGACCACCTCTGGGTCTGAGCGGCTGGTAATGCTGCACACGATATCTTCTTTCGCAGCCTGGCCCTTTGCAGCTGTCCGGACGGCAAGGATAAGACGGGAGCAGTTAAGACGGTAAAAGTGGCGCGCTGCTTCATGACCAAGACCTGTGCTTGAGAATGGGACCCGCGACCACAACCGGATGAAGGGAAAGTGAATAGTGAGGCTCGTCTGAGTACAGCGGCATATTTAGGTAGTACTGAATTGCTTTGGCTGCTGATAGATCGTGGGGTTGAGGCCAATATCGCCTAGAAAGATCCTCAGCCGAATATCCTGTGTTATGCGATATGGGCTTCGGACCGCAAAGCTGCGGTACAGTCAGCTGATCTGCTGCTTGCAACGTATACAACAGTGCATTTTTTACTTCTGCGTTAGTTCAGATCATTAGGGACGAACACGAAGGCCACGAAGATCTAGCCTCTGTCCTCCTCGAACGCGGGGCGCACCCATGAAAGTACATTAGCAGTCGTCAGAGTCCCTTAACGGCTGTCGCAGAGCAACGTTGCCTGAGCCTGAGATTGACCAGTCTTCTCTTGCAAACAATTGACGCTCGCACTACCCCACTAGAAGAGGTCAGTTAACTATCTATCGCGCCGAATCACGACAGAAGGAACACCTTGGTTTCTTGAGAATGGATCGGCAGTATTACTGGCGAAAACGTTATCCTGCTTGGGTGTACAGCACGAGACAGGTTTGCTTTTGTTTTGCCTAAGCATGGAGATCAGACCAAATGTAAAGATGCCGGTGAAGAGATGTCGAGGGAGGTATGCGGAATGATCTTTATGTACCCCACACGCTGCAAGATGAAAAAGGAAATTTATGCGATTTTCTCCCCAGTGGAGTTGATCGGACTGGGTCCAGCCCCAATGCCATCCACCCAGATCCTGGCCAGCGCAGCCAGTTGATCCTCCATACTGGACTAACGATATACACGTTCACTTCGCGATACTTTTACTCTGTATGTGAGAAGGTGGGCATTACCGCTTGAAACAATGTATACATACTTGAAGCACTATTGAGAGAGTTTTGGCGAGGAAGCGTATTGCACGCCGATATGCCCGCCGAGGTCTTGTCTGGATCGGCTCTCATCCGAGTCCCACCTCGAGTGACCTACCCCGCGTGTCTGCTTGCTTGCCTCAGCCGATTGAGGACATTGGATGCACTGTTCTGATCACGGGTAATAGCCATCTGACCCATAGGGAGATTGCAAGCGCCACGGCGGGTATAAAGCGACCCAGGAGACGTCTGTCAACCGCTTGAGACCCTTTCTTCAATACTTTGAAACCCCTCGCATACCACCAAAATGGCTTTCTCAGTGCAAGGCAAGACAGCAATCGTGACTGGAGCAGGATCAGGTACGTTTTCCTTGCCCTGGAGAACATCCTACGTGCTAATACTTGCATAGGAATCAACCTGAGCTTCGCAAAGCAGCTTCTCGAGAGCGGATCCAATGTCCTCATTGCAGACCTGGGTCTCCGCCCAGAGGCCCAGGAGCTTGTCAATAAATTCTCTAGCGGCAAACCGCGAGCTGTGTTTCTACGCACAGATGTTACCGTGTGGAAGCAGCTCGAGCAGATGTTCGTTGTTGCAGAAAAAGAGTTTGGCGAGGTCGATATCGTTTGTCCTGGGGCTGGTGTCTACGAGCCTGTACGTTCCTCTTCGCATGCGGAATCCGCCCTTACTTACTGTTGAAAAGCACTGGAGCAACTTCTGGCGTCCTCCCGGATCCTCCGCGAGCCGCGACGCCCCGGACAGCGACCGCTATGCCTTGATAGACATCAACCTTACGCACCCTATTCGCACGACCCAGCTCGCAGTCTCCCACTTCCTGCGCACAGGCGACAACGCTACCCGTCGCAAAGCAATCGTCCACATATCCAGCATCGCCGGCCAGAATCCCGCACTTGCAGCACCAATCTATGTCGCTACGAAACACGCAATCAATGGGCTAGTGCGCTCGCTCGCTCAGCTGGATGCCAAGTGCGGGATCCGGGTTACAGCCGTAGCACCGGGTGTTATCAAGACGCCGCTCTGGACGGATCATCCGGAGAAGTTGAAGATGGTTGATGACAGTAAAGACGTGTGGGTGACGCCGGATGAGGTTGCGACGGTCATGTTGGCGCTCGTGCAGCAGGAGCGGGTTAGTCGGACCATTGGAGATGTGGAGGGGAAGGAGGGCGAGACGGTTTATCCGGTTAGTGGTGGGACTGTGTTGGAGGTTTCTAAAACAGTGAGGTCTGTGAGCCCGTATAACGATCCGGGCCCAGGCTTTGTAGCCGGCAATACAGTTTCGACTGCGCAGTCTGTTGAGGACGAGGTTTGGGAGTTGCTGGGAGAGAAAAGATGGGGAGCGAAGCTTTGAGAATCACCAGACAGCTTCGAAAATACTGGATTGAAGAACTGAGTTCGAATTGGAAGCGAAGCTTCAGCCTTCAAAGTGTTGTACGTAATGATAATAATGAGAACGAGAGTTAATATGAGTCCATGGAAATGAAGGATGTAAGATGAGTTTTGAGGCGGAGTTCCGAGGGTGGCAGCTGGAGCCTGCTATCGGGGGTGACTAATTTCGGGACTTGTGACTTCTGGGCGATTGCAACTTTGTCTCAGTCGTGCGTTTTTGATAATTGTCGCCTCTCTGTCTTCTTCATCCACAACAACTTTCGACAGACCACTCTTCCGGGCGCTTTCTGCGAGTCTGCGTGAGGTGGCTAGTATGTCGGGTCCCCCTCGCCGATGCTTGACCTGAGTTGCTTTATCGCTCGCTTCGTTCATCCATCCTTATCAATTGCCTCCTCCGGTTGCATTTCACCACCACTCTCACCTCCACTTTCATTCCACCATGATGGACGATGAATCTGCGGTCGGGGTTGGCCCGGTCGATTGTATCAGATCTGGTTCGAGAAGGTATTTGGAGCAACCGATTCGTCTCTCTCCTGTCGCGTGGTTGCTGATAAGGCTTAGGCGCGGAGGTAGAGGCAAGCAAAATCCGGGGATGCAGGGCCAGGCCAGTTGGCTGAGCTGTGTTATCAATTTGGTTAATACAAGTGAGTATCTGCTTAGTGATGTCTTTTTTGACCCTGATCTAATTAGTCTGTGTAGTTGTTGGAGCCGGTGTCCTCGCCATGCCTCTCGCCATTTCACACATGGGTATTGCCCTTGGTACCTTCGTCATACTGTGGTCCGGTGTAGCAGCTGGGTTCGGACTGTACCTTCAATCACGATGCGCACAGTATCTCGACCGAGGCAATGCCTCTTTCTTCGCCCTCTCGCAAATGACCTATCCAAATGCCGCCGTCATCTTCGATGCCGCGATCGCCATCAAATGTTTCGGTGTCGGCGTTAGCTACCTCATTATTATCGGGGACTTGATGCCCGGGGTCGTCCAGGGATTTTTTGGAGGAGAGCCGGCTTTCGATTTCTTGGTAGACCGCCATTTTTGGGTGACGGCGTTTATGTACGGGTTGCCTCATTCATCCAAATGTGAGGGGCTGTGCTGACCACATGCAGGTTGATTATCATTCCGCTTTCATATCTACGGCGGCTAGACTCGCTGAAGTACACTAGTGTTGCGGCCTTGGTTTCGATGGCCTACCTGGTGGTTTTGGTCGTGTATCACTTTATCATTGGGGACACGAAGGCGGATCGAGGGCCGATTCGCGTGATTCATTGGGCAGGGGCCGTTCCCACTCTTAGCAGCTTCCCGGTGATTGTGTTTGCTTTTACATGCCATCAGAATGTAATCGCCTTCCCTGTGAGCAACAGTGATTGTATCAAATGCTAACACGATGCAGATGTTCTCAATTCTGAACGAAATCCAGAACAACAGCCACTTTAGAACGACTGCTGTTGTCTTCGCCAGTATCGGAAGCTCCGCCACGACCTACATTCTTGTTGCGATTACTGGGTACCTCTCTTTCGGGAACAGCGTTGGTGGAAACATTGTTGGCATGTACCCGCCAGGCTTATGGGCCAACATCGGACGAGCCGCTATTGTTATCCTCGTCATGTTTTCCTATCCCCTTCAATGCCACCCATGCAGGGCGTCAGTCGACGCCGTGCTCCGGTGGAGACCACGGCCATCTGCAAGTACCAACGAGGGCTCTCCCCATCGTCACCCCCTCCTCCCCGGCGTTCCACGAGGATCCCGAACCCAAGAAGCCATGAGCGATCTCCGCTTCTCCATTATCACAACATCAATCCTCATCCTGAGCTACATTGTCGCCATGACCGTCTCTTCCCTCGAGGCTGTCCTCGCCTATGTTGGTAGCACAGGAAGCACCAGCATCAGTTTCATCCTCCCGGGCATATTCTATTACAAAATCTCCGCCCCCGATTCACCAACGCACCAGCGCCTGATGAAAGAGGACGACGAGGCCGAGGATGGCTATGTCTCGGGCACCAGCGATGCGGACGATAGCAGCGCCCAGGCTCGTCCTCTTACCGACAGTGGCATCCTCCGCCGGCACACCCGCTCCTGGCGCCGGGATCTGTTGCGAAAGCTGAGTCTTGGGCTCGTGATCTACGGTGTAATTGTCATGGTCACTTGCTTGATTACGAACTCTGTTTTCCTCGCTACCAGCTAGATTCCTGGGTCATGGTCACATATCTAGATCGCTTTGATGACCATAGTACGTCTTTTTTGACTATCAATTCTTTCTTTCCCTTTCCCTTTCTTTTTCCAGGATACTTGTCTTTGTCTTTCTCTCTACTCCTCTACGTTCTGGCGTTCTTATTATTAATTTTTTTTTTTCTTTTTTGGTTTTGGCTTTTATTCTGACTATATAGAGTCGGCCTTGTGATCCCGCTACATCATTGCCAGGGCGTCGGTGTTGTGGGTTTCATCGTTTTATCATTCTACGCTATGCTATGCAATTCCGTCCTATCTTCTACCTACGATTTGCACGGCTACGATACGATAAATTGAGGAGTAGAAGGGTGTTGTGGTAGGTTGGATTAAGTTGTTGGATGTGATAATCTATCTTATTTGCTTCTATATTTTCATTCTTCTTTGGTCTCAGTTCACTAGATCAGACTATCTGATAGAGCATGGATGGTCTTTCAAGAACTCTCTCGACTAAACGAAGCTAGCTAGCTATCTTATGAGGATGATTCCAGATCCCTATCCATTTTGAGCCGTAAATTATATGTAGATCATAAATCATATGCATGAAATAAACGTAGCAGCGCAGTTGAGCCACTTGTAGTTCGAACAAGGCTGTTTCCCATGAACGGCTAGAATGCATTGTCTAACCTAGCAATGCTGGCCACACTAGATCCGATTCAGTGTCTTATTGGGTATCATCCGACGGAACCTCCTCTTCAATCGCATCCTCATCCTTATAAGGCCTCGTATCGCCCGAGTCTTCCTCGTCACTCGTATCCTCCGGCGTCTCCGGCGCACCATGCGCAACGGTAGCACCTGACATCTCGCCGGGCCGTTTCTTGCGCTGGAAGTCCTGCGCGTGCGCAGAGGCGAGCAACGTCCCGACACGAGACAGCGTCCGCGGCCGAAGTGATGCTCCGGGCGTGGACGGCGTCCCGTGCTCGACGTCTGGCGGGACGACGACGCCCAGTGCAGGCGGGGAGATGGGGAGAGATGTTTGTGGGTCTTGGGCGTGGAGTGGTTCGGGTGGTGGGGGTTGGTCTGCGGGGCCGTCTGGGGTGGAGAGAGCGTAGGGGAGAGGCACGTCGCGCGAGGCACGGAAGAGAATGACGTTTGTGCAGTGTTCGTTTTCGACACGGAAGATGGTCCACATGCCTCTGCGGCAAATTTCGGAGAAGGAGACGACGAAGGAGAGGACGGCGGAGTGTTGAATGTCGTGGGCGAAGATGGCGTAGAAGATCCAGTTGAAACGGATGATGACGTCGAGGGCCATGGCGAGGTAGTAGACCCAGACGCGGCGGAAGGCGAGTGTCTCTCGGAGGAGCGGGTGTTTGGCGTAGACGTTGCCCAGACTCCAGTCCATTGCAAGGTCCCAGACAGAGCAGTAGACGGCGTTCAAGAGGGCGAAGGTGATGAAGGGGGCTTGGAAGCGGGTTACTTTGTCGATGCGGTACATGCTCAGTGTGGCGTAGTATAGGACTCCAAACATGTATTTGCCAAAGTTCAGCAAGTGTGGGAAGACGTTCTTCGTGTCAACGTATCGGCGGATGCATTGAAAGGCGCGCCATATAGATGGAAGGGTAGTGAAGAAGCCGAGTAGTCGCGAATGAGACGAGTTACATTGTGCGGGCTCGCCCCAATGTTTGGCATATAGACAGAAAAACAGCGCAATGTTCTGTCGAAGGTTAGTGTTTACGCTTTGACTAGAAGCCTAGGCCTGTACTCACACCCATTGCATACGTCTGGGAACAATACATATCACCCAGGAAGAAATCACGAAACTCAACTGGATATAGACCTGCAAGCAGGAGACGCCACTGCTTCGTTTAGTAGGGATACTCTATGGGGCATTGGTGTACTCACATTGGAATATGCCCACCACTTGCGACTGCGGTGATATAAGATCCGCACCGGCAAAAACAGCACAATGACAGTCAAACCTATCAACACGACAGGCCAGTAAACATACATGTCATTGACTGACAAGAAGTTGAGCCACATGATGAGGCCTAATATAAACAAGAAAAAGCAAGGGAGCTTGTAACAGTTAGTACTAGCTAGGATGTCAAGGGAAAATCGCATACCTCTGTCAGTTGGCGCCAGTCCAAGGCATGTCTAGTGTCGTATTCGAAGACGAAAACATAGTTTATCTTGGTCTTGTTCCAGACCATGCAGTCTACACAAAATAGCAAGAAATGGAAAACAACGAGGAAATAGCCTCCGTAAATCTGATCACGTTAGACACAGGCACAGAGAAGCTTGGTGCGGTGACAAACCTGAAGTAAATAGCTGGTATGTACTCCTAGTGTGGAGTCCTCGTCCTTAAGACGTCGACTCGCATAGATCAGGCCTTGGATGGCGAATAAAAGCCCAGCCATCGATAAAAGTCCGCAGCGGAAGGTATTTGGCGAATAATCACCAGACTTCCTTATGGTATGGCGCAGTTTGGAGGCCGCTATCTTTCGCTTGCCGCCCTCAAAGTAACGAGCGTACAAATCTTCGGCTGTAGCCAACAAACTTTCCGTCACTTCGCTCTGTACAAACCATGCTTTGTTAACTCTCTCCGACATATATCGCATTGACGGTCGTGTGTCGACGATCTTGTCATACTTCTTATTGATTTTGCGGAAAGCGGTTCTGTTAAGATAGGCATATGACTTCAGGAGCTCTACGCCGCGGTAAAACTCCTGCAGAGCATACTTCAGCTTTCTCTTTGCGGACCGATATGGGACCTCTGATTTGGAAAGCTGTTCCTCTTCTGGCTGGCGCGCAAAATCCCTGCGTCTGATGATAACCTCGGGATCCTGTGGTTGCGCGCCGGCAGGTGTAGCCAACGCCGCTAGTGCCTTGGAGTTCTTGCCAATCCGTCTTCCGGCAAAGGCGTCTTTGATTCGGCGGCTGCTTAGCGTGCTAGAGGGTTCAGAAGACTGGTGCTCAGCATTGCGGTCACGATATCTCTTGACATGACGGACTTCCTGGGTGCGCTGATCCCTCATAGTGTGTAGCTGTTCTCGAATTACCCTCAAACGTTCAGTTGCCTCGCGCTCCTTCATGTGGTAGAACGACTCGATTTTCGCCAGCTCGCCGTCAAGGAAGGCAAAGAACTCATCCTGCTTACGCTCGAACTCTGTGCGTTGATCATTCTGGGCGAGCTTCTCCGGTGATTCACCAGAAGACAAAACACGCTTGATAAGGCGAGAATTTCTCCGACCTGAGGTTCCTGAAGCCACATTTTTGTTCTTTGAGTCCCCAGTTGTACCGGGTTGTTTCGTCGAAGAATTGCGGTGAGGATTGTCCCTGAGAGCGGACCTATTACTCACTTGTCGGGAAATAACGGGCGATGGCGTTTTTGGTGCATTTTGACCATCAAGATTCCGTTCTGACCAGCGAACATCCTCCTCGTAATCTAATGCGGGGTCAGGTAGCTCTAGCGAAGCTACGTCTGATGTTCCACCTTGCTGGGGAGGTGATGTGACGATGCTCCCATAGCTTCCGACCACGGCAGAAAACCGAGACCCTGGCACTCGCAGGGGCTGACGCTCGTGCCGCTGACCGGGTGTAGATCGCGAAGTAAGGCTGGGACTCTTTACCGCAAGATAATCTGTATCTGCCCCTTCAAATCGTTTCTCTGCCCGGCGAAACGAAGCAGAGCGCTGGGAGCCGCTCGCAGGGGTCGCTGAGTTTTCGCCTTGGTCAGGGAGAGGACGCTGTCGAAGAGAGGGGTGATTGGGCGTTCGGTTTGCCTTTTGAATGGCGCGCGCTATTGCCTTGACTTTCTTTTTTCCGACCTGAGACAGCAGAGCGAACAAAGAGATTAGTGTCAAGAGCGACGCAGAAACCACGAAGGATGAGGGCTCCGTAGAATTGTATTATCGAACCTTGTAGTCTAAATATTTGGCCCGCCACTCTGGAACCAGCTCATGTTCCAATTCTCTGTAACGCCGAGAGATCAGCCAAACGTGCGTCAAGTGTCAATGCAGGGAGGAAGATAATCAGGGGTTTACTTACTTGGCAAACTTCATCCTGCGGAAGAGGGCCCGGGACTTAGCATGATACTAGAGCTTCGAAGGAGCAAACGAGGGGAGCCCGGTAGATTTTAAATCGATCTTGCGAATTTCCGATCTCGAACAGAGGTCGCGTGGGCGCGAAAGAAAGTGGGCGTGGTTTAAAAATTGGCAACGGATTTAGCGCTATCTCAACATAACCGGGGTCTGCATCTGTATCTCAACACGCCGGACGGCTTGCTTTGCGGTCAATGGGGAAGACATGCGTCAGTGTGGGGGGTTGTTGCAACTGCAGCTTGCAGGATCCTGCTGACAGGCTAAAAGAAGGCTTGCGAATTCTCGCGCAGAGTCAAAAAACCCAGGGAATCGAACAAGATTCATCGAAAAGTTAAATCGAATACTTCCAGATGACAGGATCCTGCCGATAGGGCAGCCGCCCTGCACAGAATCGCGACCTTCTGGGCGTGGGCTTGGGTTGCTTGGCAGGTTCGGCTGGCGTTCGTCATCATTCGCCCTGGAGAGAGCCCAAGCACGTGGGGGACGCCGTTGCTGCGATTGCACCTGGGCAAGCAGGTCGAATTTCTGTGCCATTGGCTTAGCCGGAGAAATTCTCCCAGATTGGTTGCGCCACAGGATTCGCCCCAGAATTTGCCTCTTTGAGACAAACATTTTGGTCTGGCCCATGGATCGATGCGGTCATTATTATGGCCTCAGGCGTCGGAAAAGAAGCACTGACGTCAGCATGAAGTGCGTCGACTCCAAGCAACTGGATTGCACGGAAATCTCCTACAGCTTGACCCCTTACCTGCGGCCCAGGAAACTTGAGGCAAAATCGGGGAATTGCTGTATCTGATCGACAAATGATAATCACAGATCCTGCCTGACAGGGCGGAATCCTACATTATTCCATGTTTAAGTATGTATCTACTATCTACTGCTGCGCTCGCTACTGCAAGTCGACCTACCTACCCACTATGAGAGCCCAGGTAATTATGATGTCTGCTTCTTTTCAGCTGAGCTATCTATACCATAATTATTGGCTGACCGTGTCTCAGGAGCGCGCTCAGGCACTTATGGAGTATGTGCAGTCAAGCCCAAACGTGGGCGCGCACCACTACCAATGCATAACATGCAAGCTATCCTTGGCGTGTCCGCGTGAGCGTTCAAAGTACCTATATTTCTTTGATTGCCCGGATGGCATCGTGACTTATTACTTTGATTGGAAGTTGGTCCTAATCCGATAGGCCATGGAGAAAGCCTTTACCTATCACATTAGGTTCGGAGAGCTCCTGCAATGTCTCCTGCATGCTGAGGCGCCGACATGTTGGCTCTGTAGCTGAGGCTCGACGCAGCTGAGACTGTGCGTCTCGCTATGACTCTTACAAAGAGGAATTGGCATCCTTGATGGGTTCTTAAGGCGTACGGTGTGCGATATACGGTATACTTTGGGTTTACTACTTTTAGGCATCAAGGCACCCCCACTTCCAGTGTCCTTGCTTTTTCTGTCACTGGGGATTTTCGATGCTTACCAAAGCTTGATGCCGAGCTGGCCACTGGACCATGGGTTGAGTGAATCGAGTTCTTATATGCTGTAGAATGGAACATGAAACCATGCGAACGATCTTGGTGTGGCTGGAGATTCAATTGTCGCGGCGAGTCAAACTCTATCGTTGGAGGATGTTCTATCGGACAGGCTCAAGCCGCCATAGAGGACATAGCGTTGAATTACACACCGACTCGTCCACCTAGTATCAATCGAGTCAACGACCATGTGGCTGTGTCAAGTTTGAGCATCAGACAAAGGATGTTCTCACCTTCTAGAACATAGATTCTGCGGCCGCGCTGAAGATGAAACGGTTCCGTCAAATTCCTTTATAAGTGTCTTGCTTTTTTGGATCTTGCCCAAGCAATGGTCTAAGCAGTCTCAGAATCTGAAGTAATTACTTGTTTGACAATTCAATGATCTAAAGTGCAGACAAAACGAACAATTGACTGGGTCCAGTCCCGTTAAACATCTCTGCGAAATAGTGGCCTGATGCCCATTCCTCTCAACTCACTAGCATATGTGTTATTTGACTGACATTTAATAAGCCTAATCCACATATGCTCAGCAAGAGATGTGTAGTTCCAGCTATTATTAAGGTGTGGGCGTGCCTCCTCAGCGAATAATAGGCGGGCTGCATGCGGGAGTTGGCCAGACGCAGCATGGAAGCGTCATGATCATGGCCTCGGAGTAAATGAAGTACAAGACTATGAGAAATTTAAAGCTCATCATCAACGCCATCAATAATGTATATTAGGTATCTATTGACAAGGGCAGAATTAAAGCAAATCAAGACCCAGACAGAAGACTGAAATTGAGCGCCTGCCAGCCAACCAGATCGGCGGCCAGCTCCACTCGCACCCTCCCCCGGGCGACCTTCTGCGTCTCCTTCTCCTCCCTTTTGACTCTCGGCCTCCAGACTGTCTCAGTCTCTTAGACACATCTTTGCCTCCATTTCTTCCTCTTTATCCCCTTCTCTCCCCCTGAGTGAACCTCATTCTATTCAGAGATTCCCCGATCGCATGGCCTCCGTCATTGTCCTCCGATAAGTCTTTACAGCGTTCGGCTCCGGATCTGGATCATCTCGCCCCCATTCGGTCGGTGTCCTTTCCTTTCCTGCCTCAGGCTGAGGTCGCCGTTTCATCAACCTTCACCTCTTCCGTCGGCTCAGACAACACCCATTTCTGAGAATCTAGTCGAAGATTGTTTTATTCTCAACTCTTAACACCAATCTCTCGCCGCCGACTCCATCCCGCAGCACGACCTCCCTGCTCGGAGTGACTACAGACGAGACCATGGCTTCGAAGGATCACGCGCAGTCAGAGGGTCCAGGCCCTGCCACCACCGCTACCACTGACTCGATACCTGCTCCCCCCAGCTCCTCGCAACCCATTCCCGCCTCAACCCTGGAAGTCAGCGACAGTGCGATCATCATTTCGCCCGCAACCGCCCCGCAGGACAATCCAGCGACGGATCTCCCAGATACGAAGACCACGGATCAAGCCGATAGTACCACACCCGCTTCCCCGCAACCAACCACTACAGAAGCTGCTCCCACAACAATTCTCTCCTCAGAAACAGATGAACAGAAGGTATCAGCAACAACGGCTCCAGAATTATCGTCTGAGGCGTCAGCCAAGGAGCCGGAAGAGTCCGGCCCATCGTTGACAATCGTTCTCCTATTGATTACCGGCACGCGACATCCTTTCAAGATTGATGCGAACTATTTGCGGAAACGAGAAGTCGCTGTGGAAAACAATGATCCCTTTGCCATGAGCGTGTATACCCTCAAAGAGTTGATCTGGAGGGCATGGCAGGAAGGTATGAGACGAGTTTCATGGTCCAATGAGATGCCTTCCACTGACTGATTTGCCGTAGATTGGGAACCCCGGCCTTCATCTCCTAGCTCTATCCGATTAATCTCATTCGGGAAATTGCTTGACGATAAATCTCCGCTCTCAGGTATATGGTGTTCTACTCTATCACGGTTACACTAAACATGTTGCTAAATATATTCTAGATTCCAAGTTCAGTCAGGACGCTCCAAACGTAGTGCACATGACAGTCAAACCACAGGAAATCGTGGACGAAGAGGATGCAAAGGGCACCAAAGCTCAGTACTCTCGTGACCGAGAAGCTAGCGAGCGGAGCCCGAGATGTCGTTGCGTTATTCAATGAAGGAGGGAACTTTTCATGCCCATCCATAGACTTGATTTGCTTTTCGCCAACCCGGACGTGGCCCGAGTCCCAGGGCACTGTTCACTCAACAACCTCTAGGTAAAAGCCTGAGGTATCAGCCTACTAAACTGCGGTACCCATTGTCTCATATTCCAACCGGTCTCCTTTGACGCTGGAAGCCGTCTCTCACCTATCACCCCCAACATTACTACCATCGTTGTGTGTTGACATGAGATACCATATCTCTTTGAGTTTCTGGCAATTTTTCCTTCCTTTTGCAGCACCTTGCCGTGCGTCACCAGCTATCGGTCTTATCGAGCGTCTGCCCTTATGCACATCCATGATCGACTCGACTCGGCTCGAACATTTATCATTCCTACCTATATACCCCTTCCCTTCCCATTTTTCTATTCGTCTTTCACACATATCTCCTAGTTTCTCGAGATTTTCTTTGCTCTCAATCATATATCCTGTGTCGTTTCGTTGATCGATTAAGGCAATTTTCAGCATGTTCTCCATCTCGTTGGGCTCTCATTTCTCATTTCCTTGTTTCTGCGTCATCTACATCTCTTTTGCTGTGCTTATGTTTTACCCCTGGCCTCGCTGGCCAATGTACGTTGGGTCTTTTTTGGGGGCATTTGCAAGTCCGCGACACCTCGACTGGGAAGTACCTAGCTCTATTTGGACCCAGGTCAGGTTAGCAGTTCTTGCGGCTATTGCAGCGGTTTTATCATATTAACCTCTTCCAGTCCACTCCGGTGGGACGAAGATCTTGTGCTAGATAATTGCACACTCAAATCATATGCTTCCCGGAGAGCAGCTCACTGTACATTTATATTAACAGCGTAGTCTATCGAAACATGTATTATTTTTACCATACTCAAGGTATGAATACTATCCAGTCATGGCCGTAAGGTCCTACGGATGCCGCGAGACACATTACAGAGCGGGCTTCAAGCGGGTTTCGATTTGGCTGTGATTTATTCACCAATGTATCGTGAAGGACATGCGTGGATGACCCAAGTGATCAACCAATTCGTAAGAATCTCCATTTCTGTTAGACAACGCCCAACCACGCCCTTAATCCATCCGCAGCCGCTTCTCCATCTCGTCGTGGAAAGTAGGTGGTTCTCTGAACTCGTCTCCTGAGAGTCAAAACAAAGTTAGCAATCCACTCCTTCTTTCAAGCTATACATATATCCACAATTAAGGGATACCAAGGGAGAGAAAAGGTGAACAAACCCAAAAACACATCCTCCCACGCAACCTCCGCATCCCTTCCCCCAAGCGCAAGGATATCCTCATGAACATTCCCCGCCTTGTTCCCACCCAGCACAGCAGGCCTAAACGTGCCATCGCGCACAATCTTGAGCTCCATTCCGCGGCGGACAGGCTCCGCGATTCCATACGCACGACGCAGGGACTCCATCTTCAGGGCATCCTGCGTTTGGCGCCAGGCGAGGAGGCGGGCTTCGAGCGGGTGTGTGGATGTTGTTGGGCCGGTTGCTGCGGATGGGGGTCCTCGCGGTGCTTGGAGGGTTATGTTGTTGCGGAGGGTGTCGGGGAGACCGGGGGCTGAAGGGGCGCCTTTTGAGACTTGGGAGGATGGGAGGCGGGAGGTGGTGTTTGTTGTTGAGGTTGGGTGGGAGGCGGGAGGGGCGATTCGGAGGGACTGGTCGACATGTGTTAGCTATTGATGGTTCTTGGGTTGGGTAGTAGGTTGGATGTTGGATGAGGGTGGACTGGCGTTCGTGATGGTTGTGGAGGACTAACCATTGTGAATGATTATGGATCTATTGAGGTATATTGATTATCAAGGGATAATTGTTGGGATGCAATTTCTTGTGCTGTGAGAAGGTTGGAGGAGATTTGCTGGAAAGAGAGTCAGTTGAAGTCGTAACAGCTCCATCGGTCAGCCAGCGAAGGCAGCTCCAGAATGGCGCGGCACTCCCAGCTCCTCGGGCGGACCCAGACAGACCAGTTCCGTAAGAGCCATATCACGTGACACTAAATCGCGGAGGAAATTATCACCAGCATGCTCAAGTCAACCAACAACGGCCTCACTATCCAGTCGAATTGTCTACACCAATTCCGTCCCCATACACAACAATGCCTTCCTTTTTTTCGCCGATAGCCCTCCGCACCTTGCGGACACTCATCACGCGCCCGACCCTCCCCGCAACAATCGCCAAACCAACTCCCCGATTCCAGCCCGTCTTCCGCACACCCGCCGCCGCGCAAGCACTCAGCAAGCCCTCCTCCCTCATCAGACACTTCACAACATCTCCATTCCGCCAAGCAACATACAACCAAGTCCGCAAGGGCTGCCGAACCTCGCAGGCTGCCCGGCGCTCTCGGTCGCCAGCGCTTGTTGGCCGCGCGCAAATGAAGGGTGTCTGTTTGAAGACGGGTATCACGAAGCCGAAGAAGCCGAACTCTGGTGAGAGAAAGACGGCGAGAATTAGGCTGAGCAGTGGGAAGGTGGTTTCGTGTATTATTCCTGGTGAAGGTTTGTCTTGCTTTGCTGTGCCTTTCGTGTCTAGGGCGCTTTGCCCCAGCCGGGTGTGGGCTATCCGGGGTAGATGAGAACTATGCTAATGGAGTATGTCAGGACACAATGTCCAGCAGCACAGTGTCGTCCTTGTCCGCGGAGGCAGAGCGCCGGATTGTCCTGGTGTTAAGTACCATCTCATCCGTGGAGCGATGGATCTGGTATGATTCCCACATTTCTCCGCGCTTTTCAGTTTTCAATTAGTTCTAACCCCGACTTTGTAGGGAGGTGTCTCGGCTCGGTTGACTAGCAGATCCAAGTATGGTACTAAGAAACCCAAGCGGGACTAGACATCTGATCGTGGTATCGATATGACCTGTCTTCTGTAATGGCGCTGCTGTATTATTTATTCGGGATCTCGATTTCTATATCTGTACAAGTATTATCTTATTCCTAGCTGTGCTATAATATTGCCTTAAATCATATTCTTCTCGGATAATGTAGTTTACAAAGTATAGAAATGTGCATCTATAGAACAGCCAAAGCCAACCCCTATAACCGAAGCCTCTCTTTATAGATCGTTGCGAAGAACATTTATAATCAAAATGCCCATAAAAGCCGAGATTCGAAAACGCGCCATCCATGTGTGCAAGAGACAACTAAGTAACCCGATGACGCCAAGAACTATGCATCGTGAGAGATATAATCAAGCGGGACCGAAGCCCTAGGATATCGGCGTCCCAGGGGAGTGAGGAAACTTTACAGGTATATCGTGGAAAGATGAGGTAAAGTTTACCGTGACATCCGTAATCTTTCTCTCTCCCATTCTCTTTTCTCCTCCTGATACCGCTCCCAGAGGGTTTGGCCTTGCAGGTATATATCCCGAATCGTGATAAGCACCTGTGCTCGTGCTCGTGGGTTGATGGCAACGGCAATCATACAAGCAATGTTTGCAAATAGCATCACGAACCCGAAGATCGCTAGCCAACTGTACTCGTCCACCCCCGCTGGTAAGGGGATTTCGTTCGCCTTGAAGTAGCGCGAAAGACCTGGACAGGGTGCAAAGTTAGTCGACTTCAGCAATTGTTGTTGATATTCCGGAAAGGCTTACATGAATGGGGCTTCCAGTCAAAGTTGCCGTATGGGTCACAGCTACATCGGAGGTCCTTTCTCAATTGCTCGTCCGGAGGGCAATGGGTGAACGGCATGTGGTAGTAAGCGATTTCATCCCAAAAGTGAATCTGCTCCTTCTTGAGGAGCAGTCCAGCAGCGATCGAGTGGACAGGAGCATCGCCCCATCTCTCGTAGAAGAAACCGCCTTGCTGGTCTAGGGCTTCAAAGTAGTCCATGTACGCTTTGGACCGTAGCCAATCCAGGCTCCCAATCTCGAAATTTGACCACTGCCAGAGTAGCAGGAGCGTTAGCTTTGGTCACAATCTGCTAGGGATGGTACTTACAAAGTGGCAACTATTGTAGGTCTTGCCCTTGTCGTCGCTCAAAAAGCGCATCAAGTTTTCCTCGCTGATGTGTTCCGGGTAATCATTCATGAACTGCTTCACGCCATCCCAAAGGGTCGGGATCGTCCCCGGGTACTCGTACATACTGATCACAAAGCTATACTTCTTGTCGTTTTCCTTCATGAACAGGAAGGGGTCATAGGGTATATCGCAAAAGAGCTCTACTCCAGGCTCCACGCGCCAGTAGTACTCATAGTTCTGCAGCAGAGAATGGCGGAAGAAGAACCCGGACTCGTATCGGCACATGTGTCGGTAGCTCTCAGAGTGACCGTAGATGATCTTCTGCTCCCTCATTTCTTCCCGCACCTGCCGTGCTCTATCCTGATCAATCCACTCGGGATACGACCAATGCTCCGCGGGTATTTCGCCATAGTGCGTAGTCCCGGATACTAGGGAGGTCGTGATGCGCTTGAATTCGTCATCGAAGGGTTGATCATTCAAGAAAACCCAATCATAGTGGAATTTATTGTTGAATCGGTCCTCCACCTGGCGGATTGCTTGCGAAATTTCCCAAATGTCCGCATTTCGTGCCAGAGTCACGAATGTCGCATTTGCTCGACCACCAGGGTGAGTGGCCGCAAACCGCATGACCTCACTGCTGGATTGCGCATTATGTGATTGTCCTAAGGAGTCTAAAAAGTGACCATCGGAGGGCGGAAGCGGCGTTGATGTCGGAAGAGGGAGAGGCCTCCTCGTGAGGAAGAAAAGTGCTAATCCCTGTGTTCGATTCAGGGGTCAGCAAGGCTGTATATTTCAGAACCAGAAGAAACTGACCACAGCAGCGAGAATAAGATATCGCACATACTTCCCCTGCGCTGGCAGCATTCTGAATGGGCGTGCTCTCGGAGCACGGGAATCACCTCTGCAGGTATACGGCCAATGCGGATTGCGCGGAGCTGGATGGATGTCTTGACTGGGGGTTCAAGGTTCGCAGCGACGTTTTGAAGTCTGATTTAGACTTATTGGAGATTGAAAAGCCGCCGATTAGCGCGATCTTATGGCGAACGAGCGCAACAAGTGCAGCTGCGACGGCGGAGAGCTGCGCCGATAACTTCTGGATGTCCGATCAATTGCTAGAAGCCGCGGTCAGACCCCGGAAGCGAGGTTCTATTGAGCTATAGACCGCTGGCGTAGTGTTTGCCTTCTTACCAAGTATCCAGCGATCAGCGCGATATTTTGGACATTGAGCAAATGCAGCAAATTGGTCTCGTCTCAACGGTGCTGGTAACTGAGCAATTAACGTTGATTGGCGGGGCGCGATTGCTTTAAGGCGCTTTATTTTAGGTAGATAGAATTATTTTGCAGTGTTGAAACGGGTTCCAATACATAGTGGGCCCGAAAACCATCTCCTTAGACATGGTACTCAGATCTTATATATGAAGGTTTATACAAGCCAATTTCGCTTCTCTTGGGCTCGCCGACACAGTGTCCAGGTGCCTTGCAATTCGTGAATTTTTACTAGTACAACAGTCCCGACTCGGAGGTATACAGCGTTTCTCCGGCCAGAGTGTATCCATATGAGTTGATCATGGTCTCTGGACTCCTACCGATATAGGATTGGCTCTAATCCGCGGAAGCCTTTAACTACCTATGCACACTCCACCCCTAGGTACGGCAAACCAAATCTATTATTTGCAGGTGGAGCGGATACAACGTTGGAGAAGATCTGCCTCAGGCGCCAACCCAAACCAAGCTAAGATGGTGACTTGACTTCATCCCGCACCACAATTATTAACCAGAGCTAAATCTCCTCCCACCACATCCCCTCGCATCCACCTCCGCGTCGAAGATGTCGTTTTTCGGCTTCGACACGTCCCTCCCCAGGGATAGAGCTTCTCAGGGTGGAAATCGGGGGATTTTCGACACTCCTGACCCTTTCGCTGAGGTTGCCCGCGCCAAAGCACAGGCGCACCTTGCCGAAGACGACGACGTGTAAGCAACCCCCACACCCATTGACTGGGTGTTGGCTGCCAACGAGCAAGTCGAGTTCGCGCTTTGCTAACGCCTGATATCCTACGCCTCCAGTCTTGATTTCGAAGATACCTACGATGGCTTAGGCGACCGCCTTGACGACGACCAAGATGCCTTCAACGAAGATACCTTTGGCGACGTCGAAACCGGCCCCGTCGGCAAGGACTTTGACTTCTTTGGGAAGACTGCGCAAGTTGCAGATGCCATCGGAGAGGAGCAAGTCCGCTACAACCTCAACGCTCCCCGAGCCCCCGTCGCAGCTCCTGCCGCCGAAACGACGACCACGACTAGTACTACCGTGCTAGAGCAACCAAAACGAACTGGATACGAGAAGTACAATGACCCAGGTTACATTCCGGATCTTCAGGCGAAGTCTAGCGTTTGGGGCTTGCCCAAGAAGTCGGAACACGCTCTTCAGGCCATATCACAGCCACCGAAAATGATGAGCCTCGAGGAGGTGGAAGCGCAGCTTCGCGGCCAAGGTGCCGCACCGATACCGAGCGGACTTCAGATGCCCTTGCCGCCGCATGTCTCTGAGCCACCTCATCTCCAGAGGCCCCCGCACATTCACGGCATTCCGGAAGGCTTCCAGCAATTGCCACCCGAGTTCTTGCAAGCGCAGTTCGGCAGAGGCGTGCCACCACAAATGTTGCATCCTCAGACAATGGGCCCAGAGCAGTTTCCTCATCCAGCTCATGCGCCTAACCTTCCGCTTCACCCTCTCCAGACTCCCAATGCGCCTCCCCCGCATATGGTGCCGCCTCCCCAACATCAAGCAATCCCGCCACGTGCTCCGCATGCTCAACAGCACCCTCCACAACAACCGCAGCAGCATTCCCAGCAGCACAGCCGCGGACCTAGCGCGCAGCTTCCGTTAATTACGAACCCACAGCAGTTGATGAATCTCACAGAGGAGCAGCGTGTGGCGTACCTGCTTGAAGATGCGAAGCGTGCAAAGCGAAACCACAAGATCTTCCTTCTATCTAAGGGTAACGGACTGATGACCCCTCAAGACAAGAACTTCATTACTCGTATCCAATTACAACAGTTGGTAGCAGCCGCTGGAAATGTTGCAGATAATGATTCTGAAGCCGTCTTGTCAGAAGATTTCTATTATCAGGTGTACAGCCAGATTCGAGGTGCTCCCCGGCAGCACCCCCATCAGCCCCTCGGCCACTTTGCACAAACTTACCTGCTCCAGACGGGTAATCGTCTGGGAGGCCATGGCTCTCGGAAACACAACCAGAGCGCTGATAACCATATGCAGCGAATGCAGCAACAGGTTCAGCGTGCGGTGGAGGCTGCCAAAGCTAAGCCAAAGAATAAACAGCTTATTATCGAGGGTAGTTTAGGAAAGATCTCATTCGGAAATGCCAAGGCTCCGAAGCCTTCGCTCAATATCAAACGTCCCGAAAGCTCAGAAGGCGGCAAGGCTACCAAAAAGCCACATGCCGATCTCAGCTTAAGCGACCACAAATCTATCTTGACGAACATTGAGGGCGTGTACAACACCCTCATGGAGCTAGAGGATATGGAGCGCACGATGCCTCCCCCGCCTAATGAGGATGACTCTGAGGCCATTCAGAAACACTTGGAGTGGCGCCAAAAAGTTCGCGCACTCAACCAGAAGCTATGGCAGGGACTAAAAGTCTTGGAACCTATCGTACCCAATTCCACCACACCCCATCCGTTCATCGCTTTCCTCTCTTACCCGAAGGGCAAGAAAGCAATTCCACGCATCTTCCGCCATATTGATCAAGAACAGCGGGTTACTATTCTTACCATGATTGTTGTTCATTTGGACACTTTGGACGTTGTTCGCCGAGCCCATCCCGTACCCGGAGAGACTCAGCCCGCCCTACCCGTAAGAGAAGCTATTGATCTCTTTTCACAAGCCGTCCTGCCAAGCCTTTTGGGATATGTCAGCGAAGCTCCCTTCAACATCATTATTGGACTTCTCGGACTGGTCATTGCTCAGACACATGTGCAGTTTGTTGCCAGGACTAAGATTGGTCTGGGAATTCTGACAATGCTTCTCAGTCGCGCAGAAATCGTCAAGGAGGCGGGGCAAGCAAGCGAACGTGACTGGCAACAATGGGTTGAGAAGTTCAATGTTCTCTTTGACACACTTGAGCCTATCTTTAGCGATATATTCCCCGGATCCATCAACACCGGTGACGATATGTATGTCTGGCAATTCTTGGCAGCCACGGGAATTGGAGCAAGCCCAGAGCAACAGCAACGTTTGGTTATCGCCGTCAAGTAAGTGTCCTCCGAAATGTGCTTTGTATCGTGAAAGGCACGTCATTAATTCTTGTTCGACAGGGATCGTGTAATGGAGACAGTAACACACAGCAAGACGCTTCCTGCTGACATGGCCAGCCAGCGACTTGGAAATGTCAACCTTTTCATGCGCGCCATTGGTCTGGATGTTGAGCTTCTCGGTTAAGATCTGACGAAAAGGCGGAAACTAAAATTCCATGGGGCTGGCTCTTCACCAAACCAGGCTTTGCGCATATGCCGTCGTGCCTGTGCGCCATAGCCTTGCGAGCTTTGAGGCATATCAGTGAGGGTGCTCTGAGCGCATACCGGACGAAGAAGTTTGGTGCTGTTCTCTATGCATATTTGCCTAGCAGGATTCGAGCTGCGGAGCTTTCGATCGACTCCAGCGTCGGGGAGGGCGCTAGTGGGGATTAAGAAAGCCTGAAATTACCAGGTAGCTGAAGCCCGTCCTACATTTTGATGAAAGATAATCAGTACCGACGAACGAATTGCCAATTGGCTGTCTAGCAGAATACTTCTGTAACATATGCTTTGCAGGAGCTGTCTTGTGCTTGATAGCGTGCTCAAAGTACAGCCGTAGCTAGCGTTATTATCTACTTTTGCATCACAGAGTCTCTTTCTTATGCCATCAATTTTAAGTTCCAAGTGCACGGTAATCACCCCTCGAATGCGGCATCTAAAAGCCAACCGGCTTTTTTACCCTGCAGCATACAAGCTATATATAGTAGCAATGCATGTTCGAGCCACGAGTGGACTAAGCGCCGGGTAAAAACCCGCAAGCAGAACCGACAGCACCTCTTGGAGGACAACCTTGCAATCTCAACATTTGGCCTCGGATGTGACTGGCTTGACTACTACAACGTTGTATCTATTTAGCAGGATTTAGGCCTTCGGATCGAGTCCTCGGGGAAAACAGGTCCACAGTGGACAGAGAGTGGGAACTTGACCCACCACCGAGCTGCTACCAGTGCCCTTCCCATCCTTGGAGGACTATGCCGCCATGCATCTGGCCCGATTGCCCGATAAATTGAGACGGTTTCGCCATGTCATACTACTCTGCAATCCCGAGCGGCACCGGCAGCCCCGTACGTAGTACTTTCCAGGCTTCAGCTGAATCAGGCAAAATGGGCTGAGCGTCGGGGAAACTGTCTCCGGTCTCTTCGTCACAGGGCAGGAGATTTGTACAACACCGGGAGATTACTTAATATGGAGATCGTCGCGCATGGCAGAGGAGTACGTATGCTGCCGGTGTCTGTAACGCCGATCAATGAGTGAGCCTTTTCGCATTGAACGAGTTGACCGTTGACGGTGGAAATGAAGGGAATTGCTGGGAAACACTAAAGGAGCAGCGATACGAGCGGCTGAGGAAAGGATGAACGAGTTGTCTTTTTTGGTGGCTTGTGTAGAGTTGGGATGTGTCAATTGGTTGGATGGGGGGTGTACCATAGTACCTGCAGTCTGTCCGGTGCCCCTCCACGGCTCTGCTCCCCCACCATCAACCCAATTCCCCTTAAATATCCAGTCACCCCCGCCTGTGCCTCACCGTCTTTCTCCGTTTTTTTGTTGCTGCATCCCTTCTATCCTCTCCCAGTCAATTGTCCCTCAATCGCACCGTCACCATGCCTTCTGGATCCGTTCTCGTCACAGGGTATGTGCAGAACCCCCCACTACAGCTGTCCCAGACGGGCCGGCCGGCTAATTTATACATCTCGCGCGCAGTGGAACTGGCTACATCGGCTCCTTCACCACCCTTGCTCTGCTCGAGGCTGGTTACAAGGTAGTCGTTGCCGATAACCTCTACAATTCCTCCCCAGAGGCTCTTGAGCGCGTTGCCCTGATCTCTGGCAAGAAGGCCGAGTTCGCGCAGGTCGACATCACCGACGAGTCTGCCTTTGACAAGGTCTTCGAAGCTCACCCCGACATCGACAGCGTTATTCACTTTGCTGCTCTAAAGGTATGTGTATCTCTCCTGTAATCAAGCTTATCGCGCTTCAATGGCTCACCATACCGTCTCTTACATGTAGGCCGTCGGTGAGTCTGGAGAAAAGCCTTTGGACTACTACTATGTCAACGTCTACGGCACCATCAACCTCCTCCGCTCCATGGTCCGCCACAACGTCTACAACATCGTCTTCTCCAGCTCCGCCACCGTCTATGGAGATGCCACCCGCTTCCCCAACATGATCCCCATCCCCGAGGACTGCCCTCTGGGCCCTACCAACCCCTACGGCAACACCAAGTTCGCCGTCGAGACCGCCATCACCGACGTCATCAACGCTCAGCGCAACAACGCCATCAAGGCCGGAAACGAGGCCGAGGCTAGCAAGTGGAACGCCGCTCTCCTGCGCTACTTCAACCCCGCCGGTGCTCACCCCAGCGGTATCATGGGTGAGGACCCTCAGGGCGTGCCCTACAACCTGCTCCCTCTGCTCGCCCAGGTCGCCACCGGCAAGCGCGAGAAGCTCCTCGTCTTCGGTGACGGTAAGTTCCCCCCTTCCCCGCGGGATCCCATAGTCTTCCATCCCCGCTGACATGATCACTAGACTACGCTTCTCACGACGGCACCGCCATCCGCGACTACATCCACATCCTCGACCTTGCAGACGGCCACCTCAAGGCCCTCAACTACCTCCGCTCCAACAACCCCGGCGTGCGCGCCTGGAACCTCGGCACAGGCCGCGGCAGCACCGTCTACGAGATGATCCGTGCCTTCTCCAAGGCCGTCGGTCGCGACCTGCCCTACGAGGTCGCGCCCCGCCGCGCCGGTGACGTCCTCAACCTGACCTCCAACCCGACCCGCGCCAACGAGGAGCTCGGCTGGAAGGCCCAGCGCACCCTCGAGCAGGCCTGCGAGGATTTGTGGTTGTGGACCAAGAACAACCCGCAGGGATACAGGCAACAGCCGCCTGCTGAGCTGCTAGATCAGCTGAAGAAATAAGTGACGAATGATTTTAATATTTAGAGAAATTTGACCTAGGATTGATCTACTTGCATACTTTTGTTAAAAGTGGGAAGATAGATAGGATAGGCATCGCATGGATAGCGACATTGAAATTTAGATTGAATGAGACGAATTTTCTTTTTTCATCTTTGAGGATATATATTGGCGCTTTTGCTCTCCGTTCTATAAAATATACTCTACTGATTATCATATCATTTCTTAGTAGTATTCACCCTCCTACTCCGCCTCGACCCAGCTGTCTGCTCTTTGGGGCCACCAGGCGCAGAAGCAGACGCAGGCCTAGACTTCGTATCCTTTCCCTGTGCCTGGCCCTTCGTGTTCTCCTTCAACTCCTCTTCTTTCTTCTCCAACGCCCGCCTAACAGCCCCCTCTGTTTCCTTCACCTCAATCTGCTTCTCACTCATTTCCCACAACTGCTTCCCCACCGCCTCGTCGGTAACCTCTTTGCGCGCAAAGTCCACCTCCCGACACTCCTTGATCATCCACCCGCCCTCACCGCGTCCAAACCGCGCTTCCATAGCTGCGTACAGGATACTCTGCGCACCCTGATGCGGCGACTTGAGGACAAGCCACCAGAATGGCCAGGTGATCAGGTACAGTAGGAGACCCCATAGGGAGCCGCCGGTGAGCCAGCGGCGGGTTCCGGGTGTGCGGCTGTAGCCCGGATCAACGAGGATGACGCGCGTGGAGGTGGGTTGGCCGTCGGGCCGTTTGAAGGAGCTGAGGTGTTTCTGGAAGGAGGTTGCGAAGACCATCAGAGAGAGCTTGCTGGTGGCGAAGAGGGATTTTGTTTTCGGTTTCGGGTTGGGTCTTGCGGCGGTGGTAGATTTCTTTGATGGCTTCGTGGTCTTGGTCTTTGTGGGCCTTTGGGTGAAGGTGGGAGTGGGAAGTGCCTGGCTGTCTAGCTGTGCAAAGTCGAGCTTCGGAGCTGCGATGTAGCTTGAACACGTTGTCATTATTATACGGACGTCGCGGTGCGGCGGCTGGACTCGCAGCGCGGGGCTGAGGATGCTGAGGAGGTGGAAGTTCGCGAGGTAATTGACCTGCCATTCCTCGTCTATCCCATCAACTGTGACCTTTCTCTTCGATGACGAAGGAGACGCCGTGTTCCCGCAGAGTATGAGCATGTCCAGGCGGCGGGGCGGGACGTTATCGATCCACTTCGTCGCGAACGTTCGAATGGAATGGAGGGAGGAGAGGTCAACTTGCTCAGCGTAGATGAGCTGGTTGTTTGTTGACTTGCGTAGGTCTTCGATATATTCCACAAGGAAGATATCCGATTGCGAGTGCTGCGTGAGGAGGATGATTTGGGCGCCGCGCGTTGCGAGTTCGTGGACGACGCTGGCTCCTATACCGGATGTGCCTCCCTAGATGAGTTCTTAGCATGAGATTACAGAAGTAGCGGATAGATCGGCGTACTGTCACCATCACAACTTTAGAATGCATTAGACGCTCCGATTCATTTCGAGCACCGCCGGAGTAGTACTTCAGGGCCACGATGAGGAGCAGCCATGGTGCGAGCTTCAGGACCGTGTAGATGTGAGGGATGGACGACAGGCCCTCTGTGATTCCCTTGGTGATCAAGGGAATGGGCATCTCGACCTATGGAGCTGTGAATGATGCCGAGAGATGACGTGGAAGAGTGAGCAAGAGGAGACCAAGTTGCAGCTCTGGAAAAATAAACGGCAAGTTAGTAACGATCAGATCGCGGCCGATCTCCCGCCGCCTCCAGAAATAGTCTGACATCAACTCCGAGCCCAGAACTTGGGAAACTCCATGGCTACAATTCACCATGTCGAACTACGAAGATGAGGACTATTTCCTTCCGCTGGAAGACCAGCGAGTCTTTGGCGCGGGTATCTCCAAGAAACGCGTGCCCTTCGTGCGCTCCTCGGACCATGAGCTCTCCACACTCACATCCTCCGCACCAACTACCCCGTCGGGCACGGGGGACACTATAGCGAATAAATATCTTTCGATTGTGATGCCCAAATCCTCCGCCTCCTCTACACTAGCATCTTCAACACTAGCATTAAACCCAATACCTCCATCTAGAATAACAACCATAGACGCCACCACGACCGACCGCAGTTACTCCGCCCCTCCATCTCCAACGACGAGTACAACAACTTGCGAAATCTGCAACCTTTCCCTCCCAAACTCTGGACCCGAGATCCAGTCCTACAAGAAACACGAATCTTCACTTGCGCACCAAGTCTGCCTCACTCACTCGCACCCACCATCGCACCTCGACCGCACGCGGCACGGACTGCGCTACCTCGAGTCATATGGCTGGGACCCAGATAGTCGACTAGGTCTTGGAGCTACGGGGGAGGGGATTAGAGAACCTATCAAGGGGAAGCTCAAGGCTGATACGGTGGGGTTGGGCGCTGTTCTGCCTTCGCCGGCCGTGGAGAAGAGGAAGAAAGAGAAGGTCCAGAAGCTGAATGCGAAGCAGGTGAGGAAGGGACATGTGGAGGCGAGGAAGAGGGGGGAGCAACTGAGGGAGATGTTTTTTCGGGATGATGAGGTGTTGAAGTATCTTGGGGGCGGGTGAGGGTTTTTTTCTTTCTTTCTTTCTTTTTTTTTATTTTTGGCGGGAGGTCTGGGCGAGTGGCACGGGACACATCTCTTCTGACTTTTAACATGATGGAGTTTGTTTTTATGATACCCTAATATCGGATATATTTGTATATTAAGCCATAGAGCTTGATTGTTTGTTTCTAGTAGATATGTACGTGTATGTGGCAGCTGAACAGAAGCTCATGAAAGAAGAAACATCGATTCAGTACCGCAGCGCCTTATTGCTAACAACAAACCTAAATGGTATCACAAGCAGAGAGTAAACAAGACGCCCAGCGCTTCCTAAATGAACGCTATCGGAAGAAACGGCGCTTCTTCTCCTTTGCTTCTTTATGGGGTTTCGAGCCGCTTGATGGCTTCTGGGCATTCGATCCTAGGGACATCGCTCCCATAGAAGCTGTAGGCGGAACGGGAGCGGGAGACGGTGTAGGAGCTGGAGCCTTTTGGGGAGGAGGCTGTGGTGGGGGATCTCGCTCGAATAAGTGCGCCGGTGCGGTGGGCTTGGGTCTTTCGGCAGGGATATCGAGCTGGCGCTTATCTGCACTCAAATCGCTAACTTGCCGCAGGAACAGGCTGGGAGTGATCATGTGAGATGTCGCGAGGAAAACGTCCTTTCTGTGTGCTTCAGAGATCTCATAGCAAGCCCGTGCTTCGCCGTATGTAGCACCTCCACACATGAAAACGATGATCCGCTGTCGTGGCTGTTCTCCTGTTGTGCGTGTTCGAGCCCAGGTGGGTTTGGCACTTCGGAGGGAAGCTTGTGCCATTGCATCCTGTTGTGAAGCCGCACCCTCTGCGTCAGTCTGTGGGCGCGTGGGCGGAAATGTGGTGGCATCCAGCGTTCCGCGAATGAGATCTTCGAGCATCATCTTGACATTGAGTTCGTACCGAGACAGACTCACTTCATCTGAATCGGACAGCACCGGAGGTTTTCTGGTAAATAGTGGTTGGACGGGTGGTTTATCATCCTTCAATGGTTTGTCGACTCTGGTGCCGAGCAGGTCTAGATTGGAAATAACTTGTCCATCCTGAGGAGGCAGCTGTCCATGGGCCATCAGTTTTCGGATATCGCCGGGGAGTAATCCGTGCCTATATATGATGTAGAGAAGGAGGAGTCTCAGCCTGTCTGTAGAGGTTATAGCGTCATCATCGAGCAGTTGCACGATCTGAGCGGCCAACCCCTTTGCCTTCTTGTAGTTCTCGTCCAGGCCGGTGGCAAGGCTCTGCTCCACCGAGCTTACTTCAATAAGTTTATGGTCTTGAAAGACCTTCATGCACTCTTGCGCCATGTTGAGATGAAGGGTATATGCGTCGCGACCTTCTTGAAATTCCCGGAGACCAGCCAGCATATCCTTGATTACGCCCAAGGAAGCCTTGTTACTGCCACAAGTTAGCAGAGAAGTGACGAGAGAAAGAGCGGAGAACAAACCCTTCCGCGAACTGAGGATTCGCGGCTCGGAATTTGGCAAAGTCTTCACCGAGTTTCCCCAGCACGTCTTTCATATGCATGTGCCTGTACTCAACCCAGACTTTATCTTGGTCGTTGATCTCCATTTCTTTGGTTTCCTCGTTCAGAGCGCCCTGGTTTATAATTGTTTTATATGTGACTTTATCCCCCTCATTAATGGGCAGCAAATCGTGGACCATGGACTGGTACGTAAACTCGTGGATCAATGGCGCAAACAGGTCCATGGAGCGGTCTACGATCAGCAGCACACCACGCGGCCTCGGAGACGGAGGCGGGAAATCTCGATTGAACTGTGCAAACTGGTCCAATTCGTCTTGAATAAAGCGGGCGAGATGCGAACACAAGACACTGGCCTCATGAGAAGGGGTTCTAGGCCTATAGTACCTGATGATGGGATATTCTCCCAATGTCGCGCAGATAGACACGGCCTGCAATGGTTATTCAATGTCGTACGGGGTATAGATTGGGCAGCTGTCACACCTTATGCGCCAGTGTAGCCAGGTGCTCACGAATCAGATGGTTGCAGCCGGGGTGAAACAGGATCGGGAAACTCCATGGATCCCTGAATGTGACAACGCGCGATTCTCTTGGATAGTAGTCAATGCTGATGGTTTGGAAGCCTGCAATTTGCTCCCTCGCCATCGGCAGTCGATCAATGCGAGATCGCAAAGCCGGGTCGAGAACTACCAAGCGTTGTGAGCATGAATCATATTTGTGAAAGGGGGGTTAACTAACATGACGTCCACACTAAATAAGACTTCCTGTATCTCCGTCGCTCAAAGTCGGCTAGGACACAGTCGACAATGTGCGGAAGGGCAGAGAGGATATAGAGGGCAGCTATCGGTTGGTTGGACTGCCGGCGGTTTTCGATCTGTTCGATGTCTGGCGGGAGAGCAGATTAGATCATGCGAGCTGCTGGTAAGATGTAGCGGGCCAGACTTACTGGTGACATTGAGGTTGAGGATATCATCTTCCTTGACTGCATTGTCGATCAACTTGCGACTAGCTTCATCCACCACTAGGACTTTCCACTACAAGTAAACCCGGAGTCAGTCCGTCATAGATCAAGAGGGGAAGGCGGGGGTTATAGATCGTACATCGTCGCCAGCAGTAGAACGGATCGTATGCAAAATAACTAGCGACAGTACGAGATTAGCAACAGAAAGTAACGAAGAATTCCACAGCACAGTTCAAGCAGGAATGCAGGCGACATACTCTCACGCTGGATGTTGAGTAGTGAGCTCATCGTGGCTGGCCGGCAGCCCGCAACAGGGTCGCAGCTCCTAGATTCGCACGCGGTCGTCAAACAGAGCGGATAAGAGGGTTTAGGGAAGCGAAGTACGCATAGAACGCAGGTAGCAGGAGCCTGGTTGAGAGCAGGGGGTCGTTGAAAGAGAGTGGTGTTTATGAAACGTATCAGTTGCTTCGGGAGAGCCGTGTATCCCCACCAGGTCTCCGGCGGTTGGCGGCGGCTCCAATAATGTAATCTATCGGCAACGCGGTGAAGAGGCGACTTTTCTCATGGACTTTATCACTTTTTCCCCCTAGCATCTTTTTTTATCGACTCCCAACCCGAAGTACATGAGGTTTGCGTCTGTTTGCGCGCTGTCAGTGATAGACGCAAAGCGGTCTAATGCGCTTCCTTTCCTCGTCTTTCAACACATGACTTTTCTTCAGGTGCACAGAGCTCCTCGGATAGCTCCAGGCCGCTGGGCGCAGCAAGCACAGCTTTGCGAATCTGCTCTTGTCTTACCTGTATCTTCTCAACGGCCTTTCCAGGAGTGATGCAGTTATGGGCCGGTCTAGGCAGTCGGCGCCTGGTTTGCCCTTCCCAGCCCTCATGGCGTCGTCTAGCGCGCAACTTTGCGACAACCCCAGCACTTCAACGAACGTCACGACGAGCAAAAAAATTGGAATTTAAGAAGAACCAATTGAAGGAAACAGTACGATTTTATCTACCCGCAGTTAACCCTCTAAATGCGCTGACAATATCTCTCTATAGGCTGAACCTCGCGCTGAAAGTTACAAGCAGAAGCTTCTCACCCGCGATTTCCCCGGAATTGTTACAACCCAACTTAGAAGTCTCAAAGATGACGAACCGCCAAATCAGTCCGCTGAAGATTTGGACGCATGGAAGAAATTCGAGCGCCGCGTCTTGAATGCGTGTATGCTGGACGACTCTGCCTCAAAGAACAAGGCTAGTCCTTTGCGTGAGATCAAGCGCACGCTCCAGCAGGCCTTTGTTAAACGCGGAAACATTGGTCTGAAGCGTGAGTTGGAGTTTATTCGGTATGCTCATGAACTCAATGTCAAATTCTCTGAACCCAGTCTGGACCAACAAAAGCAGATTGCGGACCTGCGATTTCCGGTCGAATGGTATCCTCAGGCACGCGCTACACAGCGGACGATTCATCTACACGTTGGACCCACAAACTCAGGAAAGACATACCATGCTTTAAAGCGTCTGGAGGCGTCTAAGAACGGCTTTTATGCCGGGCCCCTACGGCTCCTTGCTCAGGAAGTGTATCATCGCTTCCAGAGCAGCGGTATTGCGTGCAGTCTTGTTACAGGTGATGAGGTGAAAATTCCTGAAGGTCAAAAGCCAGAAATCGTGAGCAATACCGTTGAAATGGTTAGCCTAGGGCGGGCTTGCGAAGTAGGTGTCATTGATGAGATTCAAATGATAGCCGATCCGCACCGTGGTTGGGCGTGGACCCGTGCTGTACTGGGCTCCCGTGCTAAAGAACTTCATCTATGCGGAGAGACTAGGGCGGTGCCCCTGATTAGAGAACTTGCAGCTCTCACAGGGGACAAGCTCGAGATCCATCGGTATCAACGGTTGAACCCTCTTAAAGTCATGAATGAAAGTCTCAAAAGAGACTGGTCGAAACTCGAGAAGGGCGACTGTGTAGTTGCTTTCTCTCGAGTTGCAATTCACGCTTTGAAAGCTGAAATCGAGAAGTTTACGGGTCGACGAGTCGCCATAGTTTACGGTGGCCTGCCAGCTGAGATTCGTACTCAGCAAGCCAGCCTTTTCAATGATCCAGATAATGACTATGATTTCTTGGTTGCCAGTGATGCCATCGGCATGGGCTTAAATTTGTGAGTTACCCGTCGTTCAGTTGCTTTCCCTCCTCCCGCCTTATTTCTAACAACTCAAAGGAGCTGCAAACGGATCATATTTGAAACTATTGTGAAAAGAATTGCCGGAGGACTTGTTAGGCTTTCTGTTCCCGAAATCAAGCAGATCGGAGGACGAGCTGGTCGCTATCGATCAGCGGCGCAACAAAATAGCGACGGAAACCAGGGCAAGGGCGATAATGTCGGCTATGTAACATCGATAGAGGAAGTTGACCTTCCATATATCCGCGAAGCAATGACTGTGGAACCGCCACCTATAACTGCCGCGGGCCTGAATCCCTCCGATTCTCACTTTGAGAAATTTGCAGCCTACTTTCCGCCAAACGTCTCGCTTGAATACACCATCAAACGCCTATGGGAGGTATCTCAGGTTCATCCGTTATTTTTTATGTGTGATTATCGAACCCTAGTCGAGAACGCCGAGGTCATTGATGCGGTGAGTGGCATGCAAATAGCAGACCAGATAACGTTCATGGCTGCGCCAATACACGGGCGAGATTCAGAGGGTCGGGAAGTTGCTGTCGCCTTTGCGCAGTGCGTCGCTGAACACTCGAATGGCCGACTGCTTGATATCCCAGGACTCAATCTTGAGATTCTGGAAGAACCCGTGTCAGGAAACAAGGATTATTTGCGTCGGCTTGAATCTTTGCACCAATCTGTGATTCTGTACTCATGGCTCAGCTTCCGATTTGGTGGAATCTTTACAGATCGAACTCTGGCCTTCCATGTGAAGCAACTTGTGGAGGAGAGGATGGTCAGGGCGCTGACCGAATTCTCCGCCAACAAGAAGCTGCAAAAGAATGCTTCCTTGCTTCGCCAGATTGCTCTACAGAAGCAGCTTCGTGAACAACAGCATCTGTTGGGTGAAGCAGAGTCCGGCGACTCTGAGAAATCGGAGGAGCAGCCTTCTGTCTCGGAAGAAATTGACGAGCTGAACATGTCCGACAGCGAAGAAACCCCTGAATTCGATTTAGATCTACCAGCCGGCGAGATATTCGAGGCCCCGCCAGCACCGAAGGTCTACACCACCAATAATCCCTCTGACAGCGAAGAATCCGTTGAACTCGATTTAGGTCTCCTGACTGGCGAGACATACGAGCCGCCACCAGTGCCGAAGGCTCACACTACTTCCAATAAGCCCTCCGACAGCGAAGAGAGCGCTCAAATTGATTTAGACCTCCCAGCCGGCGAGACACATGAGCCACCCCCGGTCCAGAAGCACGCCAATAAGCCATCCGATGTCTAGTGGAGAGGCTTTGTGTGTAATGTACACTTACATCATTCGACTTCATGTATCACTACTTGCATTATTGGGCTATAGACATGTACATTATCTCATTAGATATGGCTTTCGGAGTTGGGAAACAAGGACATTCTTCATTCCCGGATCGCCCATCAGTTTCTCCAAGGCACTTTTCCCCGTCATCATCGTCATCATTATTGAAAGAAGTAAACCTGCCGTGATGGAACTCTTCAACCATTGAAGAGCATCCACGGAAGCAATGCCCCCACTGATTTTCTCGCAAAGGGCACCGATACTTGAAGTTGCCTCTCTTGAGTCTTGTCCTCAATACTGAGATTATTTGCTTTGTCCCGAAAACCGGATACCCCCGGAAAATTTTTACCAGTGAGACCGTAATATCAGTCTCCTAAGCAACATGCAACACCAACTCAGGCCCCGGGAACAACTCCTGATCCCTCAATCGTACTGAGGAGTGCCTCTTCCCGATGGCAGTCCGAGTCTCATTCTCAACCCAGCGGGGCTTCTGGCCCTGACTTTGTGTTACGTTACCTGCCACATCACCAGGGTTCCTTGCGTCCAATGGAAGGGGGAGAAATCTTTCTTTGGTGTCTCTCGACTGTGATCGATACATTCGGGTAAGTGTACCTTTCCTTTGCCCAAACCTTCTCCTCTTTCTGTCGTGTGGCTTTTCTTTTTTTGGGGTTGGAAGACCGCCGCCACCTTCAATTGCAGGCTGCAACAGGACGGATCAGGACGAAGTCTTCCGGAAGCACACCTCGGTGCAAGCTTTGTCTGGTGTTTCGAATCATTCCAGACTCCGGTTCAGCCGTCTTCTTCCCCCGGGGGTGGGGGTTCGAGATTCTCTCACTCATAGTGATCTCAGCCCTTGGGCTGTAAAGCGCCCTCTCATTTGCTCAACCCAGGACTGATTGCTGTTAAGGCCGAAATTGGCCGACGACCATCGGACAAGGGTCCAGCCGAGAACAAGGAAAAAAAAATCAAGGATAAGCATCCAGAATGGAGCGATGCACCGTTCCTGGACCGGCGAGACTCGAAGATCGCTGTGTTGACAAGTCACTGGCACGTCAGAGCTATACCTTTCTGCCAGTCCGGGGGACAGTCCTTCGCGAGGTTGGAGTCGTTTAGTGCCCTAATGCAGACTGGGGGAAAACAATCCCTGCGCCATCTCCACAACCAGTGTGAGCGAGGATAATAATAGGTGAGACTAATCATATGGCTCGCTCGAGTGATCTCATCCTGACAGCATAACAGGCGTCTTATCGGACGCCCCGGGGTTGTTGATTTGGCGGCGGGAGATGAGATGTCTCAAAACCCCGCTGTTTGCCTCTAGCCGCTCCGGGCATAGCGTGCCTTTCGAGTCTTGAATTTCTGTCATCGTTTAATCTCTCGGTCCACGGGTTGGCTCCGTCTGCTGGCCTCTGCGAGTCTGCCGTCCAATTTCCATGCTTTCCATCTGCCCGTGGACCCCTCGCATCCAAGGCGCCATGTCTCTCTTTAATCTATTAATCTATTTTGATAACTCCTTTCCAAGACACCGTTCCATTGCCTGAGTCGGTGGCAGTGGCACAACAGTTGAGAGCCCAATGTGACTGCGTGGCATGCCCGCCAGCCTGCATGCCCACGATGGCTTCGTGATCCATACCTCTCCATGATTGATCGACAACCGATCTTCGTTGAGTTTAGAATGGCTTGTTGCAGCTTGCATACAACCGAGCGGAGGTCCGGGTCGGGCACACAATATCTGAGGATTCCACTGCTTTTCCAGTTCCTGAAAGAAACCCATGCTCATGAATCGCAGTCGTACCATTCGAGCCCACGTGCCTCGCCCGAGTCTCCGCTGCTCCTTTTTCTCTCCATGGTTCTTTATCGATTCCTCGCCACGTCCTGAACCCTAACCAGGCCACTGGCTGGAACTTGATCTATCAGGCCCAGCCGCGAATGCACCGCCGGCTCTAGCTTCACACTAGGGCTGAGGTTCATCCACTCAACTGTCCAGTCAAGGTCCACTCCGCTCACAAGTTGCCTGCCAAGTAGACCCTGCGAGGGAAAGTCATCCTCTCTTGGTTATAGCGAATTGAAGGTTGACCGACTGGGGTGCGACGGCATGGTTGCAGCCGACGGAAATGACGCATTGGCATCCTTCCTCCTCCCAGCCAACATGATAAAGGGCCTCTGGTCTGCCCTAACTTCTGGTTTTCTCATTGTGTGAGCCTTTTCTTGCAAGAGCTGCTTCGCAACCCACAGTCGTTTCTCTTGTGTTTGTTGCTACATTAATACTTGTTCTTCATCTTATTAATATATCACCCTCCAATAATATCTATTGCAAGCTCTTGACGTCCCCTCGTTCGTACAAGCTCAATCATGAAGGTCAACTCGACCATTCTCTTGGCCACCACTCTGGGTGCGGTCACCAGTGTCCTTGCTGCACCGGCCCCTGCCCGGGTTGAGCGTGGCATCGAATTCGGCGGATCCGTCGGCGTCGACAAGGAACTCCACTGGGGATGGCCTGGCCATGGTGGTGGCCATGGCGGAGGTGGTCACGGTCCCGGAGGTCCTGGTCATGACGACGATGATGAGGACTGCGACGACGACGAGACCACAACCATTCCTCCTCCCACCACAACCCCCTGTGATGATGATGAAACTACTACTCCTCCGGAGCCAACCACCACCACCACTCCATGTGATGATGATACTACCACTCCTCCTCCGGAGCCAACCACTACCACCACCACTCCATGTGATGATGATACTACCACTCC